>VYZM01003145.1:300762-369174 GCA_013398915.1 Dromas ardeola | reverse complement strand
TTTTTGGTTTGTTTTTTTTTTTTGTTTGTTTGTGGGTTTCTTTGTGGTTTTGGGTTTGGGTTTTTTTTGAGATGTCTATGCATTAGAAACCGACATGAATTTTCAGTCTGTTTTATTTGGGTTAGCAAGCATATTGAATTTAAGAGATGACATTTTCTGTGCTTTATTTGCAATACTTTCAAGTTGATCAAACCCATTTCAGAATGTTCCCCAGTTTAAGCAGACTCGCTTTAAATAAGTGTAAGCAAAATACATTCGTTTTACCACTGGATCAGCTTATTAGGTTTTAAAAGCGCGTTTCCACTCTGCCAACAACAGCAGCAAAGGAAAAAAAGGAAGGAGCAGTGACAGAAAATCTATTTGACAGAGTAAATAGTTTCTTTCCACATATGTATATACAGGTGTGTGAGTTTATATGGGTAAAGTAACGGTGATGGCACTGATGGAGCAGACGCGTTTTAGCATTATAATGGCAAATCATAAAAGATGACACACTTTAAAAAAAGATGACGTTTATTGGAGACTTGATTATTTCCTGCCTTCACCGAATGGAAAATTGACTGAGACAAGAGAATCCAGCAAGTTAGGGTCCAAATTGAAACACTAAGTCATGTCTACACGGTAAGTAAAAAGTAATTCAGAAAAAAGTCACCAATTTTAGAGGGGGGGGAAAGAGAGAGGCTATACAATTAGAAGCTAATACTGAAATCTTACTTTAAACGCTGCAATTGCAAAAAGCAGATATTTCATAACAAAGATGTTGCAGTGGCATAAGCAGGGGAAAAAGACACTAGGATGAAGCAGGTAAATCTGTACATTTGCACATTTCTAAGTAAACATATATACAAGATATTTTTCAGTCCTTGGGGTTTTATTAAATTCTTTACCTTCTGTGACCATTTCAGCTGGGCTATGGACCCAGGAGGGGCATACATTTTATGTTATTTTCAACATTTTTATTCTTAAATGTTGTGCACGGACTTAAATTTTTCTGTGCTCAAGTTTATATACTTGAATCCTGAAGTCCTTTTATTCATCCTGTCATCTGTCATTGATGTAACTGACTTCTGTGACAGTGTTGACAGGATTTATCTAAGAGTTTGCCGGATGGCACATTTTATAAAATCAAATATAAATAAAAGGGTCCATCATCTGGGGGATATGGGATTGGAAGTCAATGGGTGTTGATGGTGCTTAGTTTCACAAAGAGCTATTCAACAACTCACACAATCACCTCTTACAGATTTATCTCTTTTTATATATGACCATGTTCATATTCCCCTCAGGTTGGGGAGCAAAATGTTTTTTTTCTTTTTTTCTTTCCTAAGACCTGCCAGATTATCAAATATGTACCTGCATTTCTTTCTGACATTTCAGAAATACTAAATACTGTATTCTGGTGATAATGCTTTCTGAAGAAGGAAGGAGATGGCCCATTTAATAATGTATACTTCATTTACAGTTTGGAACGTTAGCCAACTACTTGTGATGATACTTCTTCCAGTCATAATACTGATATATGCAGAGTTCTAACTACATTTTTAAATAGAAAAACAACTGAATGATACATTCAAAATAATTCATGGAGAGGAGATAGAAGTATTTCAGCATGGGAGAATATTTATGCATTATTTAACAGCAATAATGTTTGAATTCATACATTATGCAAATGCCGTTATAATCAGGAAAATGAAAGAACTTGGACTGCTGCAACATCTTTAAATCTACCATTAGGTACTTATTTGTGCATATCATTTAATACTGCACAATGTTACAGTATGTCACTTGAAGAGAGAAGTTATCAGAGACTAACAGGTTATAAAAAAGTAAAGCTGATGAATCCTGATTGCTACCTTGATGCTAATGTCTATAAATTTATCAGCAAACAAGAGTAAAGGCTTTAATGGTAATTTACATAAACTCCTCTTCCGGATAGAAGTTAGTGGGGTTTTACACACAGTTCACATCTTGGATTGTGATCCCTATCCCTACCCACGCCCAGACAGCAGCCCGGCACACAGCGTGGGCCGACACAGCCAAATTGTATTTTCTTGATGTTATCAGCAGCTATGTTCCAAAACTATCAAAACCAGGAAGCCTGACCATATAAAAACAAAGCTGCTTCTGTCTCCTCTTCGAGACAAAAAATATATAAAAAGTCAAAAGGCCTGTAATTTGGTGAAGTGCTTTAATAGACCTTCCTTTTCCTAGTTAGATCTGTTTATATTTCTACTTAACTAAATGCATAAATCCACATCGATGAATGCGTGCACTTCGTTGCAGTATTTTCGTGGCACATTTCCTTTACAATGTCTGTGGTTTTGCAGCCGGTATGAGTGTGCAGAGATGCAGCCCGTGGGAAGAGGAGCAGAAGATGGCCCTGCGCTCGCCCCAGGCAGGTTCTGCGCTGGCCACCTTCAGCCTGGGAGCCAAGCCAACGCAGCCGTCTTTGAAGGCACTGCTCTGGAGCTACTACCTGCAGGGTGTAGGAGCAGGGCTCAGAGCTATGCTGAGGTGGCTTTGGCAGAGGTGTCTCCTGGCTGTCGGGCCCATGACAAGAGTGAGTTTCTGCCCCAGTGTTGGGTGCCTCCTGGTCTCTCCTGGCCACGGCTGCCTTTTGTTTCCTTAGTCTTTCTGGTTTTATTAATGGTTTCTTTTCCTCCTTATTTTAAATAGCCCCTCCATTTTTTTCTTCTATTGCATTCAGCCAGGCTTTCTACCAACCACCAATGGTCCTTACAGCCTTTCCTCTTCGGTACTTCACACATTAATGAATTTCTTCTCCAAACTATATATAAAGTCATCTGTAGCATGTCGTACTCCCATGTTATGAAACAGAAACGGAGCTAGTCAGACCTATGTCCTCAAAAGTGTCTGGGGGAGTCTTACCTCCTGTTTTGAGCCGAAGAAGTTGAGGGTTCAGCTGTGTTCAGGTCACTCTTTGGAGCAGCAATCTTGTGTTAGACTCACAAGACTGTCCTTTTCCACTGGCACCAGTCTTCAGTACAGAGGATGCGCCAGCACTCACCCTGCCCTTGCCATCCCAGCAGGGAGAGCCAGGAGGAGTGCGAGATGTGAAGCGACCTGTGAAGGCTATGCTTTCAGTTCTGCCAGTTGCCTCTCTCAGGTGGGACCCAAGGAATTCACTTGCTGCCCACCTGCGCAACCGCTCTGGAGCTGTGTTTGTATGGCCTTGCTCTGGCTGGTCTCCAAAATCTCAGGGTCTCTTAAGAAAAGCACATATGAAAAGTAAAAATGCACGGGATACAGGAAGAACAGAGCAGACAGGTCCTCCTTATCTCATGGAGAATGCTGGAGCTTTTGGGTCTGGCGATGACGATTGAAAAAAAAAAAAAAGAACAAAACAAACAACTGTAATTTTTTCTGGTCTGAACTTCTTTGTCCTTATGGGAATGAGAACTTGAGAAGTTGCAGCGCTGATTATCTTGTGCCTTTCAGTCTCCCACCTTTGACAAATATATCCTGGAGGGAATGGGCTATGGATTTGCCAATTTGGCAGTAAACATTGCATCTCATTTTTTTTCCTACCAAACTTTATGCATACGTAATGTATAAGCAGGAAAGATGAAAGACAGAGGAGCTTCCTAGTCAATGATGGGCTCTCCCAGGTCTGTCCTTGCCTGGCTGATTTTTAGGTCAGCATTTGGGAAAACCATCAGTAGTCACAGGGATGCATAGTGATGAAAGAAGAGGTAGACTTCCGCCTTTTAGTTCATGAATGAAGAAGAGTTCTTCCAAGTTATTCATATTGCAAACCCCTTTGTTTTTATTAAGTAATATTTCTGTTAACGATAAAAATGAGAGCAAATACAAATGAAGAACAATTGGAGTGAGAGGGCAACCCGTTTTCTTAACCCATTAAATAAAGCTGGCCCATTGCTTGTCAAGGAGTGATTTACAGAAAGGGACAGCAGAGGGAAATTTACACTCTGATTTCCATGTGTACTTGTTGTATGGCAAGCAAAAAAGAATTTACATGCAGGTGCCATCAATCCGGCATGTCTCATAAACACTATATTCCCATAATAGCTCAGGGATTCAGAACAGATCTTCTTGCAACTGGGTGGCATTTGGACACGTTTTGGGTGCTCACCAATTTGAGTCCAGTCCATAGCCTGGAATTTTTACTGTGTTAGAGTCTTCCAGAAATGATTACTTTTTATGGCAGAGTGGATGCAATACTGTTTGCTCCTCCATCATAAAGATTGTGCCAGGGCTTCTGCTATAAAATCTCTGTTGCTAACAAGAAAACACAATTCAACCCGTATATTGTGCTCCTGGCTAAGAACTGGCATGCAAGGATTCATCCTGGAAATTTTTATTTCCAGCGAATGATACTAATTTCTTAGAGTGCAAAATAATGCATGAACTCCCTTTTGTTGAATATTAACTAATTTTTATGGCGTCGTAGCAATCAGTTGTTGTAAAGCTGGTTGGGAGAAGAGAGAGGGACAGTAGGATGCAGCAGGCACCAAGGGTGCAATAACAATGTGTACCCACTCCGGTGCCAACTGGCGATCACCAGCCGATGGCGAAGAGGAGACAGGGCTGTAGAAACGGGAGTCAATGTGTCATGCAATGGTCAATCAATTAATGAGGTATTAACTTTGGAGTGGTTAATTTTTTGCGGATTCTTTAATGCAGACCTCCCTGTTTTACGTAGCTTTGACAGTGACAGCTGAGTGCTGGCTACACAAGAAGAAAGCAGAAGCTGGTTATCACTGCAACCATTTTATGGCAGTGTTGGACTGGTTGTTGTGGTGTTTGTGTATGGGTGAACTGAGGTTTAAGTTAGTCTTGGGTGGATTTCTGCGTCGACAGTGCCTGAACACAGTGAGAAAGCCCAGCCTCAGCTAAGACAACATGTTCACATTACTTCAACGCGTCCTCCCTCCGGCTGGTGTGTTCATTTTGGTCAAGCAGATGGTACAGCATTTTGTAGAAGCTGTCCAGCGTGTCTGTGTTTTCCCTCTGATTACAGCTCCTGAGATGAAGTTTCAGAAAGTGCCAAATCCAGCCAGGCCTCCATATGATTAACAAGGACGCCATCCCCACCCCAGAGAAGCGCAAGGACTGCGGCAGTCACTCAGCAGAGGTGCTTGGAGAGACCGAGAGAGTCAATGGTATGGTTAACCCTGAAGCTGTCACGCTGTAGAAATCATCTCTTCTGCCGAATGCAACCCTGTTGTTTTGGCAGCGTGGGCAAACTCCAGCTGGAGGAAGCGCCTGCTTGGCTAAGAGAATACAACCCCCTTCTGCAAAGTGACGAGAAATTCAGATGAGAGCTTTAGATTTCTGTGAGGGTCTTCTAAATGATGACCATAAATTCTACACAACCAAAAAATGACAAAGTAACTTCTTTGAGGTTTCATTTAATGCTTCGGTAGAATGCCTGCATGTGGAAAAGCATCTCTGGGTTATCCCCTTTTCTCAGCTCATCCCTCTTTGGAGAAAGACTATTGCTCTTCTTACTCCTAATAGTTGCTGATGGCACTGACGCCAACAGAAAATTTCTCTTAAGAGCCCAAATCCCAAAATTCAGTGGTTTTCCCCATTCAAGGTCACCCAGTGTCTGTCCCCAGCATGCCAAGATAGGTCCAGGATACTTGCTTTTCGAAAAAGAATTAACTCCAACATGAAAATTGGCACTGACTTCAAACGTATTACCCCAGTCAGCTATGTTCTGGCAATCCTTGCTTACAGCACAGTTTTAACGTATGTTAAATTTTATGCTGATAGTTTGCATATCCTTATACTAAATAAATATGTACATTTATGTACACTGTGATGTAACGGCAATTTACATTTCATATGACCATCTGACATTGTTTCTCCTAGGAATATATAATGGATGCATCTCCTCAGCATCATGAGAAAAATGCTATTTCTACCTAACAGAATATTTTAATTTCAGAGAGTCAAAATGGTGTATCTTTAACATAAAGTTGTCTGCAGTTGGTGGTATGGCTTTCGTGAGTTTGCCAATTCCTTTGGGTTTTAATTAGAAACACTTCAGCTACGTTCCCCTAAAACATGCAAATACCACAAACGGTATTATTAAGATGGCTTCTTAATTGATTTTTCTTTGGGAGCAATTTGTTTCTCTTCCAGTTTATTGTGGCAAACACTGGCATTTGTCACTTCTTCCAGTAGCTGAGGCTTTCTGCTTTAATAAATGCACATATTAGATGCTATTCTCTTTCTCTGCTTGATAGGTATATAGTGTCAGGCAGAAGAAGGTCACAGTGATGTTAAATTTGCTGCTAAGCAAAGGATCAGAGTGTAAATGAAATCTTGAAAGCTGGGAGATGAGAATGTGCAAGTGTAAATAATGTATTAATTATTGACAGCTAAGGGACCAAAGAGTCCTATTTAGTAATGACATCTTCATTGTCACACTGCCTGACACTATCTCAGGTATTTTTATTTTAATAACAGGTTTTCCCCTCAAGATAGTAAGTATTTCAATTTACCAGTGTAACTTTATTGATATTTTTCATTTTCTTTGGCTTTTCTTTATCTTACTGCAGTCTAGGTGCTTGGCTCAGGAGGGGACGGGGGAGAAGCCAATCCTCGTGTTTTATGGTGGCAAGTGATATTATTACGGTAAAAATAGATTTTTCTTTTAATAAAAGAGCACAATACCGAGGTGCAAAAGGAGATTCCACCTCATGGGTTATTTATGGAAGTTAGGATATAGTTTAGGAAAAGACATATGATAGCTAAGGGCTCAGTTTTGCCAACAGGCCTTCCCAGCAATAACTAGTGCTTAATATAAGCCAGAAGCAGAATGGGTTTCACCATGGCTTTCCTGAGTGAAACACTAATTAGGTTAAGGAAAGGTGTTTCTCAGGCAAAAAGCTTTTAATATTCTGTACTTTCCAAGCATTGCACGAAGTCTAGGAGTAGTAGTAGATTCTGTAATATTTAAATGCTCTTTATTAGAAATTAGTGGGGGAAAAAATTCCCCATGATCCAAAAAAGGTCTTGGTATAATAGCTGTTTGCATAAGGCTGCTAGATGTAAATAGCTAGGAGCTTTCAAATACCAAGATTTAAAAAGAAAAAAAACCACCAACAACCAAACGAACAAAAATCCCCCCACCAAAGATACACCTTCTGAGCCTTGTTTGCCAAATGAGCTAAAAACTTTTCTCCTCCTGAGATTTTAACCTGTGGAGGAGATCTGGTCCCTTGCTTCCCACAGCCTGCTCCTCTCTGAGACATGCGTGACCCCCGGCCCATCGCAAGGGGCTACGCTGCCGTTCTGCAGCCCTGTGCCACCTCCAGTCCCCCCCCACCATTGGTCCCTGACTCCCGCCTTAATTCCCCCGTTGGCTTTTCCCATAAATAGTAGATTATTTTTTTTCCCTTCTGTAGGTGGAACACACAGCAGTCTGGGGAGGCTTGCGAGGATCTGGTGGGCTCTGGGGGAAAGCAGTGGACATTTGTTCCCTGGCTGGGAACCCCCGGTTCAATGTCCCTGGAGGGCAGAAGGTGCTACTGAGAGCTGGGGGTGAAAGAAAAAGAGGAGGCAAATACTTCCAACGCTCTCCAGCCCGGTGATAATTGTCTTTTCTTTGTCCGTAGTGAGGAGAGTGGGTGGCATCTTTCAGTCAAATCCTCTTTCCCCTGAAAAATGCCAGGTTTTGGTCCGTGGAATTGCTTAGCAAATTTCTGTCAGCTTTTGTGAATTGATAGAGTTGGTAAATCCTGGTGTGTGGGGAGCTGGGAAAAGTGAAAATATTTCATTTCGCTGTTTTGAAAACATTGTTTTGATGGATTGCGTTGGAGAGACCTTCCGTCTGAAGAAGTTTGATTTCTTTGATTGACAAATACTAATGTTTTTAGGTAAGCTAAAACTAATGAAACAACTCACCTGAAATTAATTTTCCTCTTTTCAGCTGAAGAAAGCCTCGCTGTGTTTTGGGCCAGCAGCGCCATAGTGGTTCCCTGAAGAGCAAGTGCCCGGCTTGGCCAGTGCGTGCCGTGGGGCTGCTGCCCCTCGGGCCGGTGGCTCTGCTGGCGGCTCTGCCTGCCGCGGCCTCGGCGGGGGAAAACAGCAGATCCGCGTTACACAGGGATGTTCCCAACCACACCACCCGCTTCCGAGGTGTTATTTACAGGTGTTAATGCCCCGAGGGGGAAATGCGACTCGCTTTTCAAGTCTGTTGGTATTTACAAGAACATGTGTCTTTAACGTTAAAAAATGCCATATGTGATGCTGAATATAGAGCTTTCTTCCTCAGCCCAAGAATATAACTTTATCAAAATGAAATTTCCTGCTCATTTGAGCCAGTCTCCATAGCAACAGTACCGTACACCTGTGATGTACAGGCATAAGCCGCTACAACCTCTGAACTAGGCAGAATGAGCCGTGCCCCATCCCCCTGTCAAGGGGAGAAGTACGTTTGCGATGTATCCATGGCACGTATTTCTATATGCTACATATGTGTGGTCTGTGTATACAATCGTTTTATTCAGAATTACCCGACTTAACATTTGGTAAATAAATACAAATATGCTACTTACATGAAGTTATACACTTGCAGAAATTCAATATATTCTTATCCTGAGGGAAGGCTTTCTGATGCAAACGTTACACAAAAGTAAAAGCTTGTGCTTACATTTGCCTCTGTAAGAATTTCCTAATTCAAAAAATCCATAAAATGCCTCACTCTTGCAAATCCGTCAACCTGTTATTATCATTAAAAAAAGAAAAAAGCAACTGCATGCTGAATTATTTAAATATTGTTTTAATAGTAAACTGGAAATAATTAGGCACCTTTGGCTATCCACTATTGCAAATAGGCTGTTGCTGTTCACTTCATAACTTTTAGTGAAATTGAACTCACCAATAAGAAACAAATGGTTGCATTTTAAAGAAACCTGAAATTATTTCCCCAGGTCATTCATAAGGTAGATCATTACAGAGAAACATTTTCTCATGCAAAGAAGAAATAGCTTACTAATGCAATGGAAATTATATTTTAAGCTTCCTACGTTTATTAGCTTGTTTAAGAAGAGGCAAACTTCAAAGACGGGTTTTATTTTAAATACATGCGGTATAAAAATCTACATAATGATGGGTATTGCGCGCCGATACGCTACCTATGACTAAACATATAGATGAACTGTCTGCTTCCGTCTTCTGACATCTGCGCGTTCTTGTCTTTGCTTTCAGATCTGCCCTCCCTTCCCCTCTTAACTCAGGATTTCCCGTTACTGAATGCAGGGCAAGCTACAAGTGAAAGGAGTGAAACAGGAGAGACGATACACGCATCTTTTCAAAGTTGATTGCAGCGGGTTGCCTGAATTTTTAATCCTGCTCCTTGATACAGTCAGATTCACTTGGGGTTTTTTGTTGTTTTTTTTCTTTTTTTTTCCTGGTTTTATTACAATCCTCATTTCTATGCCAGTGAAAATGGGTCTTCTGCTCTCAGAGCAAAATTTCTCGTCCTTGTTCAGCAAATGGGTGGACAACGTTGTTGTTCTTTTACGGGGGACGGAGAGCCAGGCAGCAGCCAGCATCGCAGTTCAACAGCAGCTGGCGACCAGGTGAAAAGGGAAGGAAACTGATCTTTTACCCGCAGTTTAAGGATAGGAGACAATTATTTCTGATTTTGGGGGGTTTTCGAAACAACTGTTTATTTTAATTTTTTTTTCTCATGTGTGGTTTTTTTTTCAGATTTTCTACTAGGACATATCTGTCTCATATAAGCTGCTAATACTCTGCTTTAGGCAGAACATGGTGCTTGGAGCTTATGTGGGCTGATTTCAGGGAAACTAGCAGCATTATTGATTTTCATTGGGCTTATTAGGATCAACGTAACATGCACTTTTGCTATACTAGATTGTATTTGGCTTTCATCATGAAATCTCATTACGCTAAAAAGAAATGGAAGCCAGTTATGCAAGTAAAAGGTTTTGCAGAGTATTCTAATGAAATTACTCTGCATCTGTGAAAACACACTTTGGATGTAGGTAGTTCAAAGCCTGAATGCTGCTGGTCAGATTCTGTTCTCAGTCGCTTTTGAAAATTAAGAGTAAATTCTCCAATCTTAGTGAAATTATTTTAGATTTATGCTAACATAACTGAAGGTAGAGCTTGGTCCTTGAAGTAGTCATGCTGTCTGAATCCTGATGTTGAATCAGTGATTTACTAGGAAGGAGAAGTCCCAGTTGTTTGTCTGCTTGCACCTGGGATGGAACATATTACAACATTATAAAGGTGTGAAATGCACGTGGCTATGGGCGCAGTCCTTCTAGACCCCCAGCTAGGATGAGGAATGAAAAACAAGCTTGTTTTCGCCCGTTCTGCTGTTGTGGGACATCCATCAGCTGGTTGGGATTTGCCTGTTGACAACGGCGGAGGAAGCACGAGCTTGGCAGGACAGCGTATCTGCTGCGCAGCAGCACAGGCATAGAAGCCTCCCTCCTGAAGCTCAGAGGAGATCCAGTTGCCACCCCAGCTTCCCTCTTTGGAGCCCAATTCACCACCAATGCTCGTATGTCCAAACCCCGACTCTTCTCCAGTATTCCTGCAGGCAGTGCTCTGACTTGCTCATGTTCTGCTGGCAGGGTGGAGGGAAAGTCGTTTATGTGATTGCCAGCCCACAAGTGCCTGGACTCTCTGGGGAGAGCAAAACTCCTCCGCAGGGGGAATCCCGATGCCACTGAAATAACGCGGCCAGGGCTGTGCGGGGCTGAGGATGGCAGCGATGCCCTCTTTGCCCGCAGTAGGGTGGCACCAAGCCTGGGGCACGTCTAGGTGGGGCCAGACCTCCTCTCGTGGCTTGTCAAGCAAATTCACAGGGTTGAGGAGGGTTTTGGGTTTTTTTTGTTTGTCGTCTCATTTTTTTAGCACTTGAAATGGTCGGCAAGGAAAACATGTCCCCAAGATCTATACTTACTCTGTAAGAATAGATCAAGACTCTCAAGCTGTCAGGGAAAAAATATCCTCCTTTGATATGTTTTGATGGTGCCTCTTAGAATTGCACATATTTCCTAATGGTCAGGATGCTTTTATTTTCGTAGATATCCTACATTTGGTGAAAGCAACATTCTTTTGAGAAAGAGAAAATTAATTTTGAAGAAATCCTGGGAAGTGACTCTCAGGCTTTCTTTCCTAATGCATTAGTGTATTTCAGATCACAGGGAATGAGCTATATAAGGTACCAAAATCAGCAGAAAGCACCCAGTCAAAAACCAACCTACAGAATAGATGCTAAGAAGCACAAATTCAAGATATAAAACTGTAACTGCACAGTTACTTGGGGTGTGCAAATTTTGCATTATTGACAGGCTATGATTTAATGGCTTTGCGTAGTCAGCTCTTAGGCAGTCTTGCATCATTCCCTGTTGATTCAGTGACACTGTACTCTTCTGCTTGGAATTGCATACCATTTCGGTGGTTTTTATGGAGAAACTTTGGTTATCATGTCCTAGACTTGACACATTTTTCCAGAATTTTTCAAATCCAAACAGCAAAATCCGAAAGGGGCAGATCTCCTGAATATACATGTGACTGCCTTATTTATTTGTGAAAAGGGGTCTCAAACTGCTCAACACACAGCTTTATGAAAAGAGCTCTCCTGTGTTGCTGCAATTAGAACACTTTTCACTTGCGAAATGATGCTTTCTGCTAATGCTACAGTATAGTAATCAAAAGCACCTAATCCAGCTGATTAAAAATTCCCTGTTGGGCTTTGCTGACCAAATGAATACAATTAGTAAGACGTTTCAAGTAGAGAATTTCCTGCAAATACTGATATTCATAGACTTTAAATTAAAATTATGTGAACTGCACATCAAATGAAGAGATGTCTTGTTCCCTGGTGCATCTCAGTGAGACCCATTGCTGATGTGTGGCAGGAGAGATTTTATTCTGTAAATGCAGGTAAGCTTTTCACGCAGATCTTGGCTTTAGAATCAAATTAATTGAGTGATGAAAGCATTTATTTTTGACCTCCTACCAATGAAACCTAGCAAAAAGGCTCCCTTAAATAAGTTAGCTCATGTAGGCAATGGTAACAGGTGCTATGGGTGGTTGTTGGGATTTTGTTTGTTTAATATTAATCTGAAATAATTTAAATGGCATCTTAATGGCCTTATTTTATGTCTCTTATTTTGATTTTAAAAATCGGCGCATTCCCCTTAGTGCAGTTAATAGGGTCAGTCTGTGAGCCTGTGCTGGTTACCATGCCTTCAGTCATGTGGAATCCAAACAGCCATTATAATTTGTTTCTAAACAGATCAAGAGCTATTTACCATCTCAATGTTTTGTGCACAGCTGGGTGTCTGGCAAACATCCAATATCCATTAACATTTAAAAATTAGTCCCATAATGCATCTTTTCCGTGGCTTGAGGAGTATACACACTGACACATGTTGGGAACCAATTATATTTGCACCACCATTAGTCTGGCTGCATTCAACTTCCCAGTAAATGAGGGCTAATTTAGTTTCCAGAATGGTGTATCTTAAATTCATGCAATGACCTTAGAGAAAGCAGAGTATCTGAAGATTTAAAGAGGAAGGAAATGTTCAGAAAGAATAATGCTTCCTTTTTTCTGCCTAAAACATAAGAGTGCATTACTATGTGACTGTTCCCAATATCCATGCCTGGCCCTGAAAACCAGATTCCTCTAATTCAATACTTCTAAAATTCATGAGCAGAATTTGGTTGGGAAGAAATCAGACTAATACAGCAAACTAGCACACCCTCCTTGCTCAGATCAAACCTGCTAATGGACCTTTTTATAATAGCAATTTAAGACCTGCCTGTAGCAGGTCTAACTCTTTAGGTTCCCAACTGGTTTTAAGTATTCTATTTTCCTACCAGCGGGAAAGTAAGAAATACAGATTTCGCAGTAAGTGCTGTCTACACTGCTCGTGAAATATAGTCTGACAATGCCGTGCAAGTGAAACGACCTTCACAATTGGCACTTTGGCAAAGAGGTTTAATGAAAACAGAGAAACACAAAAATATTTTCTGAGAAGTATAGTTTGCCAAACCTCTGCTGCCATGAGAAATTCCTTCAATAATATCAGAGGTGAAATAGGGGCGTCTAGCTTGGCGGATGAGTAAGTGAGAAGAGGGTTTTTTAACACCTTTCCTTGCAGCGTGTCAGCGTGGCTCTCAGTAATCAGGTTCTAGACTGATTGGCTTCTGCTGCTGCTGATGACTGCTGCAACACACCGTACAAAGCTTAGCTTAGCTCACTTAGTCTGTGTCATGCTGCTTAATAAAGCCAAATTGCTCCTACAAACAGAACACTATTCTGCAGCCTCGCAGAATTCAGAGACGGTTTAAAAATACCATTTTTCCTTAGCATTCATCTGAACCAGTTAGAAACTCAGGAAGGCAGGAATTTTCTAAATGGGCATAAAGCAATACAGTGGAGCGAGCCTCCAGGTGAAGTCTGCTTCCTCCTACCGCGGTGAACATCTGCAGTTACTCGGTCCTCTTGGCAGAGCTGTTTAAGTGGAGAAGCTGTAGGATTCTGTCTGGGGTAGCAAGCCTATGAAAGTTCAATGTATATAAATATTTATTTACATATGTTTCAAATGCGCTATCTAATATGTTTAAAATGCGGTATTTAATATATATAAACACGTTCTCCTGTTACATCCATATAGTTCAGAGTTGGCCTTTGTCAAGTATTTCTTTATTGCATCGGCACTCTTTCCTTTTACTTTTTGTGCAAGAAAGTAGCTTTTCAGTAAAATGGCTTATTCCTTGAAGATGGTCTTTTGAAAAAGTTCATAGTACAGTCGATATTTACAGATGCTGTTTACACTGTGTTTCTCTCAAAATACATGGCTTTTTATTTTACTGCTTTCAGTGAAACCCATGCTTGTAGTCCCTAACAATAATACATTTTCATGCATCATTGGCAATACAAGGCTTCATTTAGACTATTGATTAACATTCTTATTGTATTAGGACTTGTTAGCGTTTCATACCTTCTTATTGTTTGGTGATTTCAAGAATTGACCTTTGCAGTTTTACAGTACATAAGCAATTAGCCAGTAATAGATTAAATTAATAAAGAAGATTCCTATGAAATTTCACAAATCTATCATGTTGTGGTACTGTCCATTTCTTTATTTATATTCCGCACAGCTGCTGTTACGAGCTGAAGTCCACGTAAGGTCAATCCTGCTGCAGACTCTTGAGTTACATGCAGGAAGAAGATGCTGCATGGCATGTTTACGATTTGCTGGGGTAAGTGGGTAGGGATGAGAACTGGCAGGAAGGTTGCAATGTTTTCTTTTTCTGTCTTGACAGTCTCTTTTGTTTTTCAGCTGTGGATTTAACAAAACAAAACTAGAGCTGATTTTAATTTTTAATTAAAGTCAATAGCTTATGTTCATGCTGAACTTCTTTGGTACGAAGAAGAATAAAAGAAAATACAGAGAGAAACTTGAAAGAGAAATGCGTTTCTTCAGCTTAATTATTTAGTTTCCAACTAAGAAACAGCTCTGCAGAGGTCGATTATCCTTCAGGGATATCTCAGAAGAAGTGAGCAATTAGCTTGATTTTCTGTTGAATACGTAGCTTGTGACTCAGTATGTGATCTATTAAAAAGATGATCATTCCTTTTAAACTATGCCCTGATATATATATGAAGCCTGTTGCTGAAGGTAAGTCAGTGGAGTAATCCAGTCCATCACCACGAGACACAGCTTTTCTGTCTTGCTACGCAGCAGTCAATGGTAATTTTAGGTCTTCTGTGGAGTCTAGTAAGAGAAGGGTGATGCTCTCCTGTTAAAAGGTAACCTGGGATACTGCTTAACACTCTCCACAGCTTTAAGCATACTTTCCCTTAGAAGTGGAGCCTAAAAGAGGGGCAAAATTTCTCTGGTGGAAAAAAAACCTCTCCTTGTACTAGTTTCTGTAGAAAAGCAGTGACCGTTCTGCCCCCAGCAGCCTGGAGCCACGTACAAGGTCGTTAACGGAGATCAGCAACTTGGGAAATGACTCGGGGAACTCAAGGTGTGAGAGGCTGTGTAGAGGGGCAAGAGGGGGTACGACTCACCCTGCTAGCTGTCGGCCTTCCATGGGATGCTCTGGCCCTCGCAGGACCATTGCCGGGGTTACCGCGCCGATGTGCAGCACCGCAGTCCTGGCACAGACGGCACCGGGCACCCTGGTAAGAGGCAAAGCAAGAACTGGAAGGGAGGTTCCAAAAAGAGTTGTCCAATAAGCACATTTTCTAAATACCGCCACTGGTGCAAACTTGTCCCTCAGTGCACGGTCTCCACTGCCACTGCCCCGCTTCCAGATTGCTGCTGCTGCTGGGTTGCAAACACCCCGACCACAGAGCTGGGGTTTTGTATGGCTGCTGGCACTTCTGTTGCATGGCTGGGTGGAACACATAAATTCACAAAATGTCCAAATTTCACACAGGAAAAGCAGAATGCACAGTTTTACAATTAATGTGTTGGCATTTTTTTGAGGGTTTTTTTTTTGTTTGTTGATTTGGTTTGTGTTTTTTAAACTTTTTTTACTATTGTGACGTTCAAATTTTACCACAGGGAGAAACTGGAGTGTTTAAGCTTAAAAACAAGCTTTAAGCAAGTGACTTGCATGAGCATGAAGTTTGCAAAAGTACTGCCAAATGTCCTGCACACCTCAATCCTGCTTTGAGCACCTCAGTCTGTCAAACGGTGCTCCTCCAAATACACACTGAGCTGATGCTCAGCCCCTGGTGGGCCTAAATTAGTAGACACCTGTAATTCTGACATTGAAGCTCCCACAGTATCTGAAATCTTCCTTCTGGTCATGTTTAGAAGTGCCTCAGTCCTGTCAGGGCTGAGCAATGTGGTGCCTGACTTGTACCTTCATCTGCAACATGAACTCAATGCTTTAATACTCCATGACAGAAAAATCTGGGTCTCATCCCTTCAAGGCCAGACTGCTCTAACTCCTTTCTGCATCTTCCCAGCATACTAATGTAAGCGAGGAGCAGACCCGAACTGCACTCTCTTTCCCAGAATTGTGGCAGGGTGTTGAATAGTCCCCCTCTTGCCTTTTTGAAACTAATTTCAAGGCCTTCTTAAAGAGATGAGACCTTCCCAAGCCCTGTGCGGCCGCTGCTGGCGTGGGCACAGGTGGGCTCCCAGTGGCACAGCTCCTCTGCTCCTGGCACGGTTTCACAGAATCACAGAATGGTAGGGGTTGGAAGGGACCTCTGGAGATCATCTAGTCCAACCCCGCTGCCCAAGCAGGGTCACCCAGAGCAGGTTGCACAGGAACGCGTCCAGGCGGGTTTTGAATGTCTCCAGAGATGGAAACTCCACCACCTCTCTGGGCAGCCTGTTCCAGTGCTCTGTCGGCCTCAAAGTAAAGAAGTTCCTCCTCATGTTTAGGTGGAACTTCCTATGTTCAAGTCTGTGCCCATTACCCCTTGTCCTGTCGCTGGGCACCACTGAAAAGAGCCTGGCCCCATCCTCGTGACACCCACCCTTTAAATGTTTATAAGCACTGATAAGACCCCCCTCAGTTGTCTTTTTTCCAGACTAAAAAGACCCAAATCCCTCAGCCTTTCTTCATAAGAGAGGTGTTCCAGTCCCCTAATCATCTTGGTAGCCCTTTGCTGTACCCTCTCCAGCAGTTCCCTGTCTTTCTTGAGCCGGGGAGCCCAGAACTGGACACTGCACCAGCCCATGTGCGTGGTGCACGGCAGCCTGGCTTCCTTTGCCCTTGGTCCCATAGGAATGTCCTCCTTTAACTCCCCTTTCACCTCTGCTTCAGCAAGTTGGCCCTGCTGTGGACTGCCCAGACGAGGGAGTGGTGGGATCCAGCTGTTTGTCAAACGACACAAACAGGTCTTTTTCCATGAGTTAAAGTTACAGCTCATCTAGGTAAGAATAAACATAAGAAATGCTTTTCCACCTTTTCCTGTGGTGTTTTTTTTGTACTAATTACGCATCGTGAGAACTACTGGTGCAAAACAGCCTGTCCTCCTCAAAGATGTATATAACACCGGATAATCAAGGTGGCACCTACTCACTGCTTACATGCAGCCCGGCAAAAGCATCCTGTGTGGTTTCCAGGGCTAGCTGCAGTCCAGAAGCGAATTAGGTATTTTCTTGTGTCCGGGAGCCCAGGCTAATAAACTCTGCAGACCTATGCTAGCTTTTCATACAGATGGTTTGTGGCTTCCTGCATTGTGTTTCCATTTGTATTGAAAATTACGCTGGATCTGGCATCGCTGGAGCTCTGCCAGGGCTAATAGGCCCATCCAGCCCCACGCTGACTCCTGAAGAGCTCCTGAGCTCCTTCCTGCATTGTTGTTCCCATGCCGAGGAGCGCTCGTGACCGGGCTGTGTGCAGGCAGCCCAAACCAGGATCCCGAGCTTCTATTATTTATTGGTTTGATTGTATTTATATTTATTTCTGTTATTTTAGACACCTCGTGGCTGTGCTGGCTTCAGGAAGGTGCCGTGCTCCATTTGTTCCGTGAGTGAAGGGTAACACCAGTGTGATGGCCGTGCTGTAGGTTTAAGCAGCTCAGCAGGGACTCGGAGAAAGGCCGTGCACTGCCCAGAAACTCCTTCCATCCAGTCATCCCGGCAGTGGACAAAGCTGGAGATATTGCCCGTGTCATTGCTTCACTGAGGGGTTCTCTGGTGTACCCAATAGTGGGAATACAAGGCATCTATCGAGCAGTGTCTTAGTCGCCAGAGAGATGATCCCTGGATAAAGCACAGTGAACCACAGGATCACAGTATGGTAGGGGTTGGAAGGGACCTTCAGAGATCACCTAGTCCTTTTAAAAACTGAATGAAGTGCCCATAAAAGGTGGGGGGCTTTCTGGTTCTCCTCATATAAACCCTTCTGTTCACTCAGGACATATGAGCTGGAAGGCCATGGCTGGTGCCATTGTTGATGCAA
Source organism: Dromas ardeola (assembly GCA_013398915.1). Lineage (NCBI taxonomy): Eukaryota > Metazoa > Chordata > Aves > Charadriiformes > Dromadidae > Dromas > Dromas ardeola. The sequence goes on along the minus strand of VYZM01003145.1, from coordinate 351,249 downwards.
CTTTGGTATTACTTTTTGGCTTTGATTTTTTGAAGGAAGGTGTCAATAAGGGTGGAGTTTGGCGAGGTTGAATGCACTTGCATGAAGCAAACCTTGCAAATTGATGAACGCCTCCTGAAAGGGCTGTGCAACTTACTGATTGTAACGTGACTTTTATTTTTTTCCCCAGAAAGGCTGCGTCCGCTGTCAGAGAACTGCTTTGGTCCATCCTCCCCCAGCCGATATTCAAGAGACACCAGAAAATGGACAAATTTGCCCTGAGCGTGATTTTACTCATTTTGGCTCAGCTCCATTAATGGATTATACCACGGTCCATTAAGCAGTGTCTACTGTGGAAGTTACGGTAAGGTTTTGAGGGATGCTGCCTTGCAGACAGCAGCACAGCGTGGCGCAGGCAGAGCTGTCGCCCGACTGCGCCCCGGGGTCCCGCGAGAGCTGGCATCCCAAAACACCCCTGCCGTCAGGTGCTTGTTTGTTCAGCCTCTTGCTTTGAAACTAAAATTAGTGAGTGGGAAAGGCTCGGCCTCTTTCTTAGTATTATTTGTTTCCTGTTGTTGTGTTTGTTCTTGAGTAAGCGGTGCCTGTGACGAAGCAGCGCCCAGTTTAGCTTCTGTTCCTCGTCGCGGAGGGAAAGGTTTGCATAAGCGTAAAGGACAGATCTTCTGCTGAGCCTCCCCGCGGTGAACCACACCTCGCTCGGCCTTCGCACGCCCCTCACACGGGTGTGTGGTTAGATCCTGTCTCCCGTGGTGCTACAAACTGTGCTTTTGTGTTTCACCGTCCTCAAAACGGGAATTTTAAAGAAAGGCTCTTGCAGAGCCAGGGGTGTGTTTGTGTGTGCTCTGCGTGTGTGCACACGTGTGCCAACTGCCTGGGCCTGGTTAAAAGGAGGCAGCTGGAGCTGCGGGACCGAACCAGGAGGGTCTCCTTCAAGCATCGGCTCCAGCACCCAAGCGCAGCGTGGATGCCCAGCCCCTGGCTTGGGGGGGGTCAGGCTCGATGGTGCTGAGATCCTACAGCTCCTTGCTTTTCCCGTACTTACTCTAAATGAGCTCTAGGCTCAAGAGAACTTTTAGAACTGGTCTCAGGATCAGAAAAGCTGTAATTTTTCATATCTTAACCTCAGTTAAAACCAGTTAGCAGTTTTTCTAGTGAAAACTCAAACTTTCTGAAATTGGGAAAAAGCCGGGAGGCAGCTGAACGCATGAGGTGGCTACCAAAGGCAACGATGGTGAAAAAAACCCCGCCGAGCAGAGGCGGTGGGGTGCCGCTGGGGCGGGCGTAGGCAGCCCGGGGTGGTGGGCTGGGAGCGGGGCTGGGAGCGCCCCCAGCCCACGCGCGGTGGCCGGGAGGGGGCTGCCCTGCAGACACGCGCTCCACAGTGCCACGGTCAAGGCAGCAAGTGATGGGGCTTCGCTGGAGGTTTGAAGCACACAATGCGCATTGCACTTGGAAGTCTTGCTTTTACGTCTTAAGGATTTAAATTAGTATGTAAGCCATTTCTCTGTGTTTATGCTGAAATGCTACAGTGGAAATGTTCTGACCCGGAGGAGCTAAAGTACTCATTTTTCTTAAACGCTTTTGTAGGGAAATAAAACTATAGCTTATTTGCTGTTATATGTCTGAGAGGCTGTACAAGAGAGTTAAAATTGAAGGACAGGAAGAATTTAAAGGAATAGCACCTCTGTCTGTTCAGAATGATTCAAGCTTAAAGATAGGATACTACTGCGTTTTCAATTCAAGCATCACTTCATTGATATTTCTGACATTTCGAAATGGCAGAGTGAAAAAAAAATACAGGGATCTTTTCAGTCCATTGAAAAATATCTTCCTGGTGTTTTACCAGAGTGATGAAAGACATTCCAAGGAAATATGTGTATGTATGTATGCAAACACATATGTAAATATTAATCTTTATTAGAGACAAAATTTGAGGGGAAACAATATGTCACGCACAACAACTGTGAATGGTACAAATCCATTAAAGAGTGCGAGAACCAGGAGTGCAGCAGCGTGTTGAATGAAAGTTCACAAAACCCAAGGTTGCCTCCAAAGACAGAACTAACCCGAGAGTTCGGATTTAACACTGACTGGACCTGTCATATTTCCCCTTAATGAGGTTCAGCTCTGAAGAAAAGGAGAAGAAAATGGTCGGTGTGATAAGCTGTACAATGCAGTAATTGGATCAAGCTGAGACACTGGTGGCCTTTAGGAGCAGCAGAAAAGACTCGTAAGCACGTTGTCATATGCAAATTGTTTTCTCTATAGAATTTCCTCAATACAGTTTTTATCTTTCTTCAAAATAGGACAGGCAGAAAAATCAGTCTGTGGATTCTGGAAGTGTTACGCGTTTGACTTCTCAACCTGGTAGGACATAGGTGGTTACATCTTTGCCCAGAAGATGACTTTTCCATGCCTAGAAAATTTATCGTGAAATCTGGGAGCCACCTTCAGTGTTGCTGAGTGGCTGTGAGGAGGTTTGGAGACTCCGAGTTTCTGAGTGAAATACCTACAGGAGGAGTTAGGTGACAGCCACACAGGTTTAATCCTGGTAAGTCCAGAGCTGTCAGGTGGACCTCGACCTCAGTGCAATATTTGAAGCAGAAATATTCTCCGTGGGTGCTCTCCAGCTCTTATCAAGAGTATCTGGAGAGTATCTCCAGGTGTAAGAGAAGCCCATATCATTGTCCAAATCCAAATTTAAACGATGCCGATGATTGATTTTTCTGACGTGCCTTAAGACACCACGTTACCCTGGATTTCAGTTTGACTGGATTTCAGAAATGAACTTCATGTGTGAAAATAGGATAAATTCAGTTTATAAAAACATAAGCGTTTGGGATAGATCGCTCTAATCCAGCTAAGACAGTGCAGCTCTTCCCGAGGTAACTGCAGTGCAGGCCGGATACAAGACAGTAAAAGTGTGGAAGATCTGTGTCCTGTCTTGTCCTGTTCATTTTATCTTGTAGACAAAATAACCTTCCTTAAAGGTTTGAATTTGGCATTCACTTTTCTGCTCGCAATGTACTTCTAAGGCTGTACCCCGACTCTTGGACCTCCCTTTTACAGCTCAGCATCCAAAAGGCTGCAAGTTGGCCAATGCAGGGTAACTTCATTAACACCATTTTGGACTAGCAAAATAGTAGTTTACTAGTCATCTACTAGGAAAGTAGTTTTTAGTAATAAAATTAGTGTTATACCTGTTTAGTATGTCTGTGATATTGTGGATGGAAATTTGGGATTGGCCGAATTGCACCTATGCAGAGAATAAATCGCAAGAAGTTTGCCAGGGACTACAACGCTTGCAGTCCATAGTAAGAAAGACCTCACCAACTTTTGCTCAACTCTGTGGCGAAACGAATGGTCAGCTCTGTCAGAAGGCCCCCTGAGCTTCTACCGGGACTGGTTATTACATTTGCTGCTTCTTACCAGTAGTTTTATAGATTGCAGAGGTTGCACCAGGATTTTTTGGCCCTCCATGCACTAAGTACTTTAAACAAATCACAGAAAAAAGTCTCAAAGCACTGACAGTGTCATTTTTATTTTTTTTCATTCACAAACTAAATACAATATTTTCCACTGGATAAAAATGATTGACATTTCTCAAGTTGCCGCCAGCAAAATTCTTGAATCCACAAATACTTTAAAATAATTAAGTTATCCTCATGCAATTTCTTCAGGGATCATAGTGGTACTGCTACTGAAGCTCAGTTTCCCAAGGAAACTCAATCTATACACTCACCCTATGGATCGCTTAACTTACTGCTTTTCCTGTTTTTGAACTTTTCAACTATAGCAACCAATTTCAAATAAATCTGGCAGTATAAATGCCTCAAAGATATCAAATTACTACAGGCTCTGTAGCAATCCGCAGTGCCATCGCTTAGGGACAGTGGGTTTTTACAGTTACCCTGCAGCAGCGGGGAATGCAGAAGGGGAACGGAGGCTGCGGGTGCTCCGGCACCGGGACATGCTCCGGCTGGAGCATGAGCCATGTCGGGCGCCGCAGCACCCAGGGATAAGATGTGAGGTCAACGCACGGCTCCTGCCGCTCCCAGAATGGCTTGTTCATGCATGGAAACCTATTTTCCAAAGAGACCTGAGTGACTTCCAGAAGAATAGACCATGTCCCCGTGGCTACCACTTGATGCTGGTGTCTCCTCACCCAGCGTTTGTCTGGAAACACATAAGCGTGCCCCAGGCACGCTTGTTCTTCTGCAATGTCTTCTCAAGTGGGTCATGAAGTATTTGTAAAGACTCATGGTACTGAAGTCATACACACTACTTCAGCAGTGTTTTCAAATTCTTTTGGGGAAGAAAGAATGCATTATAATAATGTCATCAACTGGAAATGCCTAGAAAGGACAGTTGGTTCGGATTAGGTCTTTTATAAGCTCCAAATTCTTATAGCGGTTTCAGTTCAGTTGTGATTTTTCTGATGCAGTGACGCCATGCCCAATGCATGTAGCTAAGTAAGAATACTGCTCTGTTGTGGCTTAGTTTATTATTGAGAAATAGTCATATTGGCCCAAAACAAGATAACCCAACAGAACCGTTGTGACACCAGCTATACTTGTGTGCGTCTGCCTTGCCGAGATGCGGCAAATTCTTCTTGTATATGAAATTTATGTTATACATATACACATAAGTCCTTGTGTGGAAAGAAAATGTGGATGCAAATCTCCAGACTATATTATACTACTATAGTATTACTCCTGTACTTAATCAGGCTATTGATTTGACAAAAAACTAATTATTTTTAGAAAAGTTTTTGCCAATTAAAAAATCCCAAGAATCTCTACTTTTTTTTTTTAGGAAAAAAAATGTTGTACTTTCTTTGAGAGAACACCTGGGCTAGAGCTCCCTTAGTTCCCACCGTGACCCGCAGCCCTGATACTCAAGGCTGTGAATAGGAGGGATGGCAGGCTGCCCCCCTCGCACGCTTCATGTTGCTCCTGCCTCCCCGCTTTTTCAGAAGCACGACTTTTCTACGTAGGTAGGGATGACGTGCCATCTGTTGGGGAGATTAGCATCCCCGAGCTGGAGCCCTGCAATACTCCTAGACAATATAGGAAACGTATTACCAGAATGCAGCGACTTGTATTTGCATTTCACACATTTAGCTTTGCTTCACACATTCCTCTCTCTCAGACACGATAAAGGGAGGGAACGCTCTATTTCTTGTCAGTGTGGATGGATGGCACCCCTAGAAGAGTATGCATTTGAAGCAATATGTTCTGCATCACTGACGTAAGCTAAGATGCTGTTAAGGCCGGGCAGGTTTGTTTTCCTATTCAGTGCTAGCGAGCGGGGCACTCAGGGACTTGGTGTCCTTGAATTTAAAGAAGATTGAAACGTTGCATTGTTCAGAATGAAGGGAACAAGGATGGGAGCAGAATGATGCTGCAGCAGACGGTAAACACTTGATTGCAAGAGCTGAATGGGCTTGGCCTACATTTTGAATCTCACCACGGTCTCTTTTATTTCACCCGTTTGTATTCCCTGACTCTGCCGTCAGTTCCAGGTTTGCTCCTGTAGTTTCTCCCACATTTTTCTTCAGGTCTGCAATGCTGATTGTGCATCTTGGCAGAAGAAGAGTCCATGCCCAAGCATTTACGAATGAGGGATGCCAGGGTAGTGATGTATACAAGATCATTTCTCCCTGCCTGTGTTTTGTCCTTTTAAAATTAAAAACTGTGCCCATGAGATTCACTTGGTAGTCTCTAAACCCATCGTTTTATACCAGGAGGCAGGGCTCTAATGGCCAGGGTGCAGAAATGTTCCTGAATTTCTAAAAGGAAAATCTTATCAGCAGCAAGCCCTGTCCTCTCCCCTGCCCTACCCACCAAGCGTGTCCATCACTCCCTCCTCATCTCCCATTCCACCTGGGGAAGACATCAAGGTGGTGAACGCTAAGCACTGAGCTCATCTGCATCTTGCCAGGGCCACTTCTTCTCTTGTTGTTTCTTCGCTGCTTTTGTTGGAGTAGCTAATAAACAGGGAGTGAATGAGGGGGGCAACACCTGCAGAGAAAGCCCCAGTAGTTCCCAGTGTAATTCCTTTAAACATCCAGATTTTTTCAAATCTGTCAGTGGAGACCAAGACGTGTAGAATCGTAGTTAAAGCTAAGATGGGAAAAGAAAAATGCTGGTGTTTTCTAACTGATATTTGACAGCAATAACCAATTTTAATTCAATGGAGATCTAAGTTTCTTGCTGGAGCTGAAGCAAAGAAATGGAGACAAATTCAATACAATGGATTTGTAATAGAGAAAGTAACTTTTTTGACATATTCACAGTGCTTGTTAAATGGTTTGCTTCTGCAAAAAAGTCTCTAGAACTGCAAATTATAGCTGGATTTACAGGTGCTGGAGGGACTTTTGAACCTTGTCTCCCTATATTGGATGGATGATTAGAACAGCAGCAAACAATCGTGACTTGCTCATCCTTTCGTTCTTTATATACAAACCAAAACATTTTTTTGTCAATTTATTCAGTACCTTGTAGTTGATCCCCAGGGTACCTGGTAGATATATCCTTGAGTATGATCATCCTTTAGAATAGCATTTTAAAATTATATAAACTAAGATCTGTTACTGTGTGGTGCTTACAAATACGTGAAACACGGAATATAAAGAATGATGTCTCCACTCGCTGAAAAGAGCATTTGCCAGAGCATCTTTAAATTTCAATCAACAAGTTTTGTAGGATGGGTTTAGGGCTAAACTTCCATCACTAATTCCTGCAAATATTTCCCCGGTAATCACTGCCACAATCACCCTTGCCATTTGGCTGCGTTACATGCAGGATTTTGGAAAAAATTAAAAATAACTCACTATTGAAAAATACTGCACTCTGATTTTAATTTCATACGTAGTTCAGGGAGTGAAGGCACCATCGCATTTGCCAAAGCTGGAGAAACTTCAAGATACAGTTATGCCCCTGTTGGTGCGTTAAAGGAGGAGTGACTTCAGGCAATGGATGGGTGGGATTTGGTCCGTGGATTCGATCTCCGGCCATGCTTGCACTCTGGACATATCTTACTTATGGCTGTTTGGAGAGGTCTTAAAATCTGCATCAAACAGTACGAGGATGAGCAGGCCTGAGGCATGGACCCGTGTGTGTGAGTACCACCTTCCTCCCTGTAACACGCCCCCCAAAACCAGAAACCACGGTCTAATATGTGACGGTTCCTTCTGTGCCCTTTAAAGCTCCCCTGTAACTTTGAGCAGGGAGAGGGGAGAGCTTGAGAAAGATAGTTTGAGACCCAGCTAACACATGTGGAGACGTTGCTAATCAAACAACTAGAGACACAAGGAAGAGCTGATGGGTTGTTCGTGAAGGAGTGGGGCTGCCGCCCTTGGAACTAACCCGGGACAAAATGCTCAGCCAAAGGTGGGGAGAGGAGGGCAGGGGGCTGTCCTGAGGAGAGGTCTGCTGAGGTGGCACTGCAAAAGTGACCACTGCCCCAGCCCTGGGCATTAGCCCCACTGCACACATTGCTCGGCTGCACTTCTTGGTGCTCTGGATTACGTATGTCCTTCCGACTCACGATGCTGCAGTGTGTATATCCTACATGGCATTAAATTCAGTAGCAACCCCCAGTGCAGAGTGCTTGTGAGAGCTGTGCAGTGCTCAGGGACCAGCAGCAGCGCAGACCGGGGTTAGGGAGAGACAGGGTTGAAGCACTTCTTCCATAGGGGATGCTAGAAATACCAGATCTACAGCTTAAGGTCAGACATTGTCCCAGAAAGACAGGAGCTTTCCCTCCTCCCATTGCTCTGCGAGGCAGACTTTCAAAGGCCTCAGCTTTGTTTCACTCTACATGTTCATTACTACTTTTTAATGACTGAATTCTCACTCTACCATGAAATAATTTAGGGAAAACTGCATTAGTAAGCAGACTTGCTAAATTCATAATTAAGGTATTTTCAAATATTATGGATGGAAATTAACTTACTGCGCTGTCTGTGGAAACAGTGCAGAAGACAGCAGGTTGTCTTGCGGAATATTTATGAAACACTTGCTGGTATGGGTGGAATACATTGACAAATCCGCGGGGATGCAGCAGTGAGGGTGTTGGTATGCGCGTAGCCTGGGAACATTTATTTCCACAGTTCAAAGAGAAATCAGCCGACCATTATTTCCTCTCCCCACTTGCAATAACCAAACAGGGTGTCGTTCCCCACCGAAAGCTGCTGGGGACGGGGGTGAAGCTGTCCCTGCGGTGGGCGCTGCCGCCTGCGGGCTGAGGTCTCGGCGCAGCACCTCTGCAGCGGGGAAGAAGGCAGGTGACACGGGGGTTTCATTCTAAAATTCTTGTTATTTGAGGAGACGACTGAAAAGCACAGTTTCCCTGCCGGCCATCAGGGAGGGATTTTGCAGGCTGGAGCTGAGGTCAGTTACACGGTGCTGGCGATGACATCCCCTGAACTGATGCTTTCTTCTTTTTCCTGTTTAATCATGTTTCCCCTTAATATTGTCCAGAGGTGTCTTTTTAAGAGGAAACCAGCAGCAAGTGTGTTAGAAGGTCCCTGGAGGATCTTAGTGACAATATCCAATGTCCTCCTCTTCCTCTGCAGCCCAAACGTCGGGGACAGCTCACCTTTTCCATCACCTCTGCCAGGGAAACGGGAAGCGCGGCTGGGCAAGGAAAAGAGTTGTTTTGGTGAAACTAAATCGTTTCACAGAAATGTCAAGCTTTTGATACATTTATGTTGGATAAAGACACGGAAAACTTAATTTAAAATGTTTTGTTTGGGATTCAGAAAAGCATTTCACTTCTGCATGTTTATTTAAAAATGACTTCTCAATTTAATATTGAGTACTGTCATCTTAGGAATGGAAAATAATTTAAACATTCATTTTCAGCTTTTAATTTAGAAGTAATTATGAGCTCAACCTGTGAAAATAAACGGCGACACTGATCTAGAAAAACAATGATTTTCAATAAGTTAGTTCTAAGAGGCAGCCATCCTCACTGATTTAACAAGTAACATAAAAGAATGGGAAAATTTTAGCAATTCCATTACATGATGATTCCAGTAGATGATGCAGTGAACTGAATATCCCACAGCTGACATGGCAGGACAGAATGTAAAATAATTGAAAAGACAAGATTCAAAATGAAAAATCTGAAATTGTGTTTAAAATAATTTTGGTAATTTTTTTTCCAGTTTTCCTGGATTTTAGGAGGAGAAAAGCTTTTTTTTTTTTTTTTTCAATTGGAACAAACACAAACTTCCACCAGTAAATGTCCTGCAACTCTGCATTGCAACAGGCTGACAGTATGACGGGGTGGTTGAGCTGAGATTAACCCAAAACGAGCACAAGGATTTGAAAGCACAGGAGAGAAAAGACAAGGCAGAGCAGCAGTCCTGCGTCTGAGGTGGATGGAAAGATGCAGCTTCCTCTACAGCCTTGGGAGAGGCCAAGCAGTCACGGCACTAATCGCACCCACATTTACCCCCTTGGATCTGTATTGGGCATCTTCCTCTAGCAGGACTTGCAGCTCCTACAGCTGGAAGTCTGTGCACCCTGTGTGTGTGTCCGTGTGGTCCATGGAGACCCCGGCGGGGAGTCAGAAATCTCACTAGAGAGGACAGATGCCAGCAGTGCGAGGTGGTCCCCTCTCACGTCCCCTGCTGCATCAGTCTAGGAGAGCAGAGTGGAGAAGGCAAACAGGAGGTGTGTTTTTGGAGGTGTATTTTTAAGATGTCAGTGGGGAAAAGTCTGGTATCCTTCCTTCGCATGAGGCGACGCTGAACCTAGCAGGGTTAAACTGAATCACAAAAGGCATCCACGCTGGTAGTGAAGATGTTGACGACCTGTCACTGAGATACGGTGTCAGGATGCGAAAGTCTGGAATGGAGATGATGTGCTGTGTGACTACAGGCACCAGCCTGGTGCTACACCCTGCTGCGTTTTCACAGGGATAGCTGCTGTCAGCCTTGTCCTTGGAGGACGGGATGCCAGTTGTGGGGTTGGGAACAGGGATTCAGCTACCCCGTATGGCCTTTATGGCTGTGTCTGTAACGGGCTGGCGTGTGGGGAGAGCAAGAGTTAACGGCTGACATTGTTTTATGGCCAGGACATGCAGTAAACAAGATTATCTATAATGAGATTAGCCTTGGACAGGCTAAACCACTGATGAGTTCATCTTGGTCTGAGGCAATCCTGAAGCAATCATAGCACCAGAGAGGGTCTGAAGTGGTGCTGGTTGTGCTGGTGTGCCGCAGCCCTGCCGGGAGGCGGTGGCTTCTCCTCGGATGGACTGGCAGCCGCTGCAGGTTACAGGCAGCAGTGAGCAATGCACCTCATGTAGGCGTATGATGCAAAGGGATACAATAAGCTTCAAAGAATCATCTCAGGTGAAAACTGAGTACGGTTACAGCTGGAAATATTTGTGACGTGCCTAACAATGGGATGTTTGTCACCAGCTGCTCCCAGTGCTGGGCGGTGGTGCAGACACATGGGCAGAGGTGGGAGCTTTGGGTTTTGCCGGTGCTGGCAGCCCGCTGTGAGCAGCAGGAGCCGGGGCAGGGTGTGCGGAGCCCCTCCTGCGACACAAGGTGAGGTCAGGCACCGACCAGCACACTCAGACTGGGGAGAGCTGCTATGGCCTGCAACCCACCAAGGCAGTAGTGGCTGGAGGTATGTTATCGGCGGGCAGGGAGGGAACTGATGCACCGAAATCCCGGTGGCGGAGACCTGGGGTATTCCCACTGGAGGCACGGTACTGCTGGGAGAGCTGGATGAGACCTGGACACACACAACGCAGACCCGGCCTCAGACAACCTTGTATTTGCTGGTGGAATTTAAATCACTGATTCTGACCTCCCATCGTACGCTTAAAGCAGCCCTTAGGTCTCTATGGCCTTACGGTGGTGTAAATTAAATTAAAATCTGTCCATGTAGTGCTGTTGCAATGACGAACTGATCTGGTGGTGGTTTCATGCCAGCTCAGTGTTATCCACCCAGTCTGCCCCAGTAGTCCCCACTGGGACTATCTCTCCCTTAGCCCTAAGTCTCTGCTACAGTAATGCACAAGGCAAACGGAGAATTACTGACATTTTAGCAAACATCATTTATGTTTTGGATCCTTTATTTCTTGTCTAAATCCCACTGTCATCCATCAACGTTTTGATATTCAAAATCTAAATCAAATTGGTAATTTTTTTTTCAATCAAATATTAAATGGTTATTCTTCTTTCAGTAATTAGTCTTTTTAACACATTTAAATTCTCTTTTTAACAGAAGAAAATATGACCTAAAAGTCTTGAAGCCAACCTACTCCTTTCTTTTCCTGTTGCTTTTCACTAAACACTATGTCTGTAGTGCCAGACTAAAATTACGCTGCTTAAACTTGATAAAGTAAAGTACTGCGTCAACAACAAAAAATGAAAATAAGACAGAGAAAAAGAACGAAAAGCAAAAACCTCATAGTATGCCAGAAAGGCTTTTCTTTTCCATCTCACATTATGCAGCGTGTAGAAGTATCCAATTTGAAAAAGTGACTCAGAGCAAACTGCTAGCGAGAGAGCAAGGCATAAAAGCAGGCACAAAACTGCTCACAGACTGGGATGAAGCGAGCTTCTCGCCAGCCCTTCCCCACCTCCCCAGCACATTACCGATCGGAGAATTAGGCAAGCTGCATCCCGCAGCGTGCGTGCGTCAGTCATGTGTCAGGCGCACAGTGAGGGACACAAAGTCATCTCGGGGATTTTCCAGGGCCGGCGAGGGTCACCCCCGGCTTCCCAGCATGGCCCGCGCTGCGGGGCCCCGCTCAGCTGTACCCGCGCTTTCCCCAAGGACGGGTGGGCATCGTCTGCTTGAATGGTGCCAGAAATATAGCCGAACTAGGTATGGAACAGTTCTGCGTATTAAATTGTCTCAGTGCAAATTAAGAGTGAGCGTATGAAGAGGAAGATTGGTATTTGCTGTATTTCTCCCCCTCAGAAACCCTATTAGTGATCTCCCACTTCACCACTTCACTTGTTGGTTAGTCCCCATTCTCCAAATGCCACTGTGTCACAGAGGGAACATCAGCCCAGAAATAATTAGTATGGCAATTTGGCGCTCACTCTGCAAATTACATCTAGCAGTCGCATGCAAAATTGTCTGTAGAAATCATCTGGCTCTTACCAAGAGTTAGTTTAATAATGGAGCTTGTTTTGTTACTGCCACTATTATACTGAAGTCTGCAGTTAAGATTTGTTTTCTCCGCTTGCTGATGGAAACATCTTCTAGCAAAAGCGAGAGAAATGAAGCCTTTTCTGCGACACTGTGCTTTGTTGGGAGTGAGGAGTCCTGACTTAATGTCGGTTCAAAATACATGTGTTCACTGATATTGACACTCTGGGGAGACCCACCCAAATGCTGGATTTCACGCACATAATAGACTATTGGAGCTCTTCCTCTTATCACTGATTAATTATTAGCTATTAATTGGTGCAGAGACACACAGCAGTAAGATCTTCTACTTCTTAGGTGACTGCTGAGCCCAAGCTGAACGATGATTCTTCCTGGCACAGAGGAGGAAAGGCAACAGGAAAGACAAAAAGACAACACTCCTCCCCTCGAAGAGGAGCCAGCTCTTCACTGCGGTGAGATACATTGCCCTCAACTTGAACTTGACTCATCTCCATCCTTAATGGATGTTCTCAGGACACTTGTGAGAGAAACGCAGACTATATTTTTCTTTCTGCCGACAAACCCCACCTTGGACCTGAGGAACTTCTTCAGCAAACGTACGTTTTGCCCCAGCAGGTACAGTCCCCCCCAGCGTGTCACCATCGGCCCAGCAGCAGTATTTTGCCCAGCATTCAACCACCCTACTAAGTGCCCTAGCCATCAGCCTTTCCTGTGGCAGCAGGAGGTTCAGCAGCACACCTTGCAGGTGGGATTTTAAGAGAGGGAATAATAGATAATGCCCAGCCTACTCTCAAAGGAAAACACAACTTCCTTATAACATGGACACTACAGCATTTCTGAAGCTGCTTTCACAACGGGTCCAAAGAATACACCCAGCAGTGCAGGGCCTCTGGAAAAAGAAAACAGGCAGATAGTACACCATCTGGAAAACAGTAAATAGCAAGGAATGGGGTCATCTCTGTGTGTGCATGTGTGTGTGCACTCATGCCTCTTGTGTTTTACACACACATGGGAGTTATTAGAGGACAGCAGGTACTGCACATCTGCTGATTCTCAACATGCACATCATTAGCAAATGCCAGGCAATGCAGATTAGTTTGGGCATCTTTCCTTGACTTTTCTTGCAGTTCAGCTGGTGGAAAGCATGCTTAGTACCCGTGGCTATGTGCTCGGTGACACAGATGATACGCTTTTTCGAACATGTGTAAGAATGAAGAGCTTCAAACGCACACTGTGAATATGTCTTCACATGGCAGGTTCTCCAGCTCTGTGCTGTTTGGCCACCGCTTAGATTTCATGCGTTGCTTTCTTCCCATGGATTAAAAGAAATTAAGCCTGCTGTCATGCCAGCCCTGTGGCCGAGGAGCCGGGTGGAGAGGGACAGAGGAAGGTGTGATTTTCACTGTCCATTTATTCCATGGTGCCGGCGCTCACTTGAACTGCAGTACAATTAACCAAACGCCTGATGCTTATGCATCAAGGCACCTTATGGCATTTGTAATGGTACTAAGTTATGAGCACTCATGGAATGGGGTGTTGCTCTAATTGTCATACTTTTCTTCTGGCAGCCTTTAACTCCCATTAGATTAGTAGCTTCTATAATGATTACGACTGCCAAATTAAGCCATCTGTAAACACTAAAACTTGCAAGCTCTTACCAAATTCATAGCAGTCGTGTTTGGGAAATAAGTTCTGCATCTTTTCAGCTGGCTGCCAGGAGAAATGCTCCAATGGTTGGTGTGTGCCCTGGTCCCTTCCTCTGGGAGCATCCTCTCCCCCTGCTATTGCAGCCGGTGTCTTCTCCACCCGGCCACTGCGGCCCTTGGCATTAGCACTCTCAACAGCCTTGGCACGCCACGTTACACTTGTGCCTGAGCCGTTCTGTAAACATGTTTTGGCAAATACTATAAAGAAGTCGTTTGACAACACAGTCGTTTCAACCCGAAAGGCTAAAGCAGAAGTGAGAGAGCAGCTTCACCACTCTGTTACTGCTGGCTTGGTATGTTTGTTCCACATATGCTGTGGAAGTGATGTTTTTCAATTAACAAGTGAAATGAAGAAGGAAACCTTCTTTGTTGGTTTCTTCTTCTCTTCTCACCTGTGCAGCAAACTCTGGATTACTACATCCCAGATCAGTCAGCAGTGTGCGCAGAAAACACTGAAGGCCTCACCTGAGCTACCAAGCAGCCGGGGCAGGCAGAGGTGTCCCTGGGCGGCTGGGACAGAGGAGGTAGCAGACACGGGGCTCTTGCCCTGCCACACACGGCTGGTGTGGGCTCTGACTGCAGAGCGTTAATAAGCTAACCTGAGTGACACTGCATGTGTACACCTGAGTGACACAGCTCTAAAATGAGTCAGAAATGAGTAAAAGCCATCCCAGTAGCGAGCCAGTCCCCCTTGTAACACGTGTATTTAACAATTAAAGCGCAAAGGAGGGACTCGTGCCTTAAAAGCAGGCTGTATTCTATGATAGAAACCAAAGGCTGGGCTGCTGGTCATCCTTACTCCTTGCAGCGACCATGGAAGACGTGACACAGGCTGCTCAGAGCGGTGTCACCCTGCAAATCCCCTCTCTGTATCTGCCTGCAACCTTGGGCCGTGTCCTAGGCGCACTGCAGCAATGATCAAGCTCCCCCGCTAATCTCCAGCCTCAGCCAGCCTTGATCGAGACACAGTCCCTGCCACTCAGCCTGGCCTATTGGCAATCACCACATACAACTAATTATGCAAACAAAAGGTACACTGTAATAACCAGTGGTTTGCTCACACCACACCAGCAATGTTAAATGCTTCCAGGCTGCTCTTTGGGAGGGAGGACGGACGGGGGCAGAACTGCCGAGGAGAGGAGGGAGAAAAACAACCTCATGGACGGGCTCTTGGAGTCGTCTCCCTGTTTTCTGCCATTTTTAAAGGATCAGCTGGCTGATGTCATGGACATCCCTGTGGGAAAGCCAGGTCAGAGAAAGCTGGGATATATGTTAAGGACTTTAAGTGGCGAGACTTTTGCTTGCTGTCATCACCACGGGGCAGCTGGGCGAGCAGCTCGGCGTGTGCTGTGAGACGGGCTCGGGGGCTTGGCTCCAGAGCAGCGGAGCGCGGGCCAGTGGTGATGGCTGCCTGCCCAGGGTTAGCAGGACGGAGGCAGTCGTTGAGATACCCTGCCCTGAGACAGCTGAGGGCTTTGAAAATGCGTGAGGTGACCTTAATTTTGATTTGGGGTGTGCAGTAATGAGCAAGTGGTGTGATGAATGCGTAAAGCTGACAGAAGGCACTGGCGTCTGTAAAGAAATAGGATGTGCAAGGTCAGGAAAGGTGTGCGGGGTGAAGCGATGTTTCAGAGGCAGCGAGCACGCCAGGCTGACTCATGAGCTGAACTGTGCAATAATCACAGGTAATTATTGCACACCAGCCAGGAGAAGGATTTGCATACACACCACGCTGGACCACGGGGCCCTTTTGGGCGCTGGCATGCTCCACTCACAGCTCGGAGCAGACAGGCAGAGAGATGAGAAGCCATTTCCAAACAGAGCCAATATTCTGGTGGTTGCCCCATCCAGCTTCCAGACATGACATTAAGCCATGTCCTGCAAGAGTGAGGAGACAGGGAGGTACTGTCTTCAGAGCAAAGAGGGGCAGAGAAGTGCCTCTATTTGCCCCCGCAAAACACGGCTGTGCTACAGAAATGTGCTTCTGACTCAATAGTGATGAGGCATTCACTTATAAGCCAGTGTATTTTTCACTGAAATTAAAACAATGGAAAGCCTGAAAAGTAATGAAACCCTGTAGCACAGGAGGTCTCAGGCGACACAGGCTGAGGGGCAAGGTAACGCACCTGCCTGGGTCTCCTGCGATGGAGAAATCCCGAGGGATTCCCAGCATCCTGGGGAGCAGATTTGAAGGCTGTGTCCTTGCAGCGGGAAAATAACTTTAGTACCTCGTCCTTGTGTGAACTGGGTTTAATGTCACCTTACCCTCCCTTGATCTTGTCCAGATACACAGCCGGGCTGGTGCTGATGGCGGTGAAAGCGCATGTCGATGCGTAAAGACATGGCACAGATGAATTATATCCCAAAGTGGCTGTCTGAATGCAGAGAAGAGCACAGATTTCCTGTCTGCCTAGGAACAGACCAGGCTTTGAAAGAGGAGCGGATCTACAAGTCTTGTGGTTGAAGGACAGGTAAATAATCTCATGCACTGGGTAGGTGCTCCTAGGACCTCCCGCCCACTGCTCTTTGTACCCCCATAATGCAGCTGCAAAAAAACCAGGAGTACCGATGGCTCTTGCTAGGGATCTTAGGGGTGCAGCCATCAGTACCTCTAACACAGGTTCTCTTCCTCAGCTAGGTTTTAAGCTATGTCTGCTATGAACAAAAGTGCTTGGAGATAGCTTTGGAGATAGCTTTGGAGACAGACAGCCCTTTATCAGTGTCTCACACAACTTGCTTAGAAACAGAAACTTAACCGTGAGCAATAATTAGCATCTGTCTAGGCTTACATATGAAATGTGCAATATATAAAGTGTGTATACATACACACACACACACACACACACACTGCACTGCAGCTAAGTACATATAAGGCACTGTTTGTATGCCTAAGATTTCATGCAGCAAAATACCATTTCAGCTTAAGTAATATGAAGTCATACTCTTTCGGCTATAATATAGACATTTCCAATCTATTTTTAGCTCTGTCTGGCTAATTCAGCAGCGCTTGGGTAACAGCAATACTTTCCCTCCTCATCTTATGATGCTAATTTTATTCTGGTATCCAGAGTCTCTCTGGCAATAGTTCTACCTCCTGTTTCATCTGTACCGATGGCCGTTGGAAGGTTAAAAAAATACGCTGTGACTAATATCACAGCACCTGAGCGCCTGTGCTGCTGTGTGAGTAGGAAAAAAAGGAAATGCTCCCGAGTCACAGGTACTGCGGGGAGATAATGGGAAATTATTTACTTTTAAGACCTCAAGTCCGTATTACGGGTAACTGGGACGAAGCCAAGCATCCGAGAAAGAAAAATAATCTCTCCTCCTCTGAATTTAGTGACTCGACAGCAGGTATGGTGTCCTAACCTGGAGGTTACACCTTTCCTTCCTTACCGGAGGGCAGCTGCAGACTGGAGTATTCAAACATTCGTGTAACACTAGGGATAAGATGTCGGCAGTGGTGCAAACATCGGGGTTGCCCCGCACCACCGCAAATCCTGAGGCTGTCAGGAAAACAGCCACCAGGCTCCCAAACTCCCGCCGTGCTGTGCCACCAGGCCTTCCTGCGCCGTCCCAGCTGTAAGCCAGGCAATAGTTGACGTCACGCATTAAATTACTTCTGACTCAAACAATTAGCCCAGTCCAACAATTAGTAAGGCAGCGGGGCGGGGGGGGCAAGGCGGGGTAGCCGCAGCCTTCCCGCCGCCGAGGCGGCCCTGCCCGCGGGCCCACCGCCGCCGAGGAGGGCCCTTCAGGCCTGAGGAGGGCCCACCGCCGCCGAGGAGGGCCCTTTCCCGCCGCGGGGCCTGGTGAAACGCTGCCCTCTGCTGCGGGAACGGGGAGCGGCCGCCGGCGCCCGGCCCGCGGGCCCGCTCTGCCGGGGGAGGCCCCCCGCACCCGCAAAACCCCCGCCCTCTGCGGCGGCTGTTCCGCTGCCGGCAGCCTCGGGGCCGTTCACCCGCCCGGCGCCCGCAGAGCCCGGTCTCAAGCCCCGGTCTCAAGTCCCGGTCTCAAGCCCCGGCCTCCTGCTGGAGCCGTTCCCCGGAGGGTCCCCGCGCCTGGGCCCTGCGGGACCGCGGGCTCCTGCGTCCCAGCTGCCCAGGAGCTGCAGGTGCTGCTGGAAGCAACAAATCTCCTTTTTTTTTTTTTTAATGCCTACTGTTTACAGGCCGTCTTTAACAGCCCTCACACACTCACTGGGGAGTTTGGCTGGGGAGTCGCCACTGTTACCTGAATTACACAGGCCCTGCACTAGATGGTGAAATAATATCCAGTTTGGTACAGGCACAGCTTATTGTTCAAGTGTTAATCAACCTTAGAACTGCCCTCAGGAGGGAGGGAGGCAAGTTTTTAACCTTGATTTTACAGAACGTAAAGGGAGGTTAACAGAGGATAAGGGCTGCCTTTCCTGAGGTTCCCACCCGCCGCCCATGCCGACGGCGGATGCGGTTGTGCTGCCGCGATGGCCGACGAGGCTGCGCTGTGGCTCAAATCAAGGGATGTTTCCTCAGCCACAAGGGTACGGACCTCGCCGGGGGACAGGGGCCCAGGTATTCGCTGCACCATGGGAACAGGGAAAGGAAGGCAAGGCCCTGCTTTGTTTGAAACACAGGTGTTTGTTATTTTTCCTCACGGTTGGACAAGAGGAATTCCAGTGAGTTGCAGCTAAGGGTGCCCCCCTGCAAAAATCACTCCATCCTATTTGTTGAACGTCTGAAGTGCCCGATTGCCATTTTTTAAGGGTGCCAAGTTCTAGTAAAGAATAGAAAAAAGTTGCTAAGTTAAAAAAAAAAAAACCTAACGTATATTATCGTACCAGTATTAACCTCTGTGTGGGGCAAAAGACGTTTAGCTGCAATGCTTTTGGAAGCCACGAGCTCTCTGTTAATCATTACAGGCCATCTTCTGGCAAAACTTACACCAGATGACAAGTTGGTCAAAATTAAGCCATTGATTCAAAAACTTAACGTTAACATAACATTTACCGGTCCAAACTCCTCACCTACAACATCATCATGATCTGTAATGGTAAAATTAACTTGGTCCTGTATTACTAGGCAGCTGGGAGGACGCGTTACGTATACAAAGAGAAACCAAGGTGGGAGGAGAACATGGCACCAGCACGAGCTGCAATGCGCACAGAGCCTTTGTGCTTCGGCTTTTGAGTGCAGGGCCGGTTGCGGTCTCTCACCTTGCCAGCTACATAACTTTCTACCTCTGGGTCTTTGGCCATTTCTTACACAATGAGTTGCCCAGGAGGAAGCACTTAGAATTTAATTCAGGTAGGGAAGGCAGCACACGTGAATGAATCAGACTCTACTAGCCCTTGTAGATTATATGATTTATATATTCACTCAAACAGCAGTGAATGAACGGTCTTATAGCAGGCAATATGCTATTGTGCTGTTACTTCTATGCCTTGTCTTTTTAATGAAAGGGTTTATACCTTCAAAGTTAATTAACTCATTTCTCAAAATCATTTACACATCTGCTCTGTTTCCAGTAAAACTCCAGTTTCACATTACTAACTTCAGAGTTATATTAGAAAAAAAGAAAAAAAACCCTGCATCAGATATGCTGCTTCATTTGTGATGACTTCAGATGTGGAATTGCTAATAATGATGAATTTCATGGGCTGAAATTGGGCCTGTGATTTTGCACCGCTAGCTGCTTTGGAAGGACAGTCAGATAAATATTAGCCGAGAGCCTGTGTTGTACTCACCGTCACACCGCTGGCGCAGAGCAAGACCAAAACCAGCAGACCCAGTCTTGGGGTATCGCTGGCACCCACCTGGGCACCGTGGCCCCTGTGTCACTGGCAGGCAGCAAGTTAGAGCTGAGGGGGGTCTCCAATTCCCGACTGTGCCCTACCTGCCACCATAGCCTCCGTGGCTACCTGGCACCAGAATATAGCGAAGAGCTTTTCCAGCTGACCGTGGGGCCTGTTTTGGTTACTGCTGGCCAAACCCTGAGACTGCCAAGGGGAGCGCTAGGTGTTGTGCGGGGTCTCCGCCAAGCCCCGCTGCATCCCGGTCCTCCGCAGAGCTGGGGCTTCGCTGTCACAGGGAGGGAGCACCCAGGACCGGCAGCGCTGGAGAAGAGCAATGCAAACAGGGCTGACACCGCCCCTGCCCACGCCACACACAGGGTGTAGTCCCGCTTCCTTCTGCCGATGGGCGGACGTATTATTTTAATTAAGCTATTATTTCAATAACCATTACGACGTGTGGGCACGGCTTGGGAAACATTAAACTCAAAGTAAACAAAGAGTGTAGCACTCCATCTGCTTTTAACACCACAGTTCAGCAGCGCGACTGTTTGGGCAGCACACATAGCTGAGTACTGTTAGTATTTACAGAAGAACGCATCATGCCAAGTTTAGCCTACAGGCTGATCACAGGCACAAGGTTTCATTATTTTAAGTGATTTATTCTTTTCTGATGCGAAGAACACCACTTCTCTGCACTGAATGCTGCCTGTGAAGTCTGCTTTTCCACTTAAGGGATGCTAAGCAGAAGCTAGCCAATGAAATGAAGGTAAATTTAATTACAAAAAAAATATAACGTTCTTCAAAAACAACAGCTCACTCTCTCTCCAACGAGCTAAAATACAAACAAAACCCCTTTGGCAATGCTGAGGAAATATCTGGGGCTGAGGTGAAAGGGGCACAGCTTGACGAGTATGCTGGAAGCTGAATGTGGATTACCCGTGAGTTTTAAAAATGAATAAATGTGGTTTATTCCATTATATTAATGAAATGGTTAATTCAGTTGCTATAGCAACAAAGAACAGCCATGCTAAAAAGCTAAAGGGCTATACATAATGCCAGATACAAGGTCTCTCTAATTCTAAAGCTGATTTTCTTAGCTACAATAGAAGTGATGTGTGTTTTCAATATCATCTTAAGCTTTTGCATCAAATCCTCAAGCTAATCCAATAAATAGGCTAGTAGCATAAAATAGCATATATGTTTGCACCGCATAAAACTTATGAAAGGGGTTTACCTATGCACAATCATAAGAAAAGATCCACGGAGTGCAGCGTGGGGCTCTTTAAAGAGACTGCTCTGCGTGTGATGGTGAACCGGCAAATGTGTTACAATGGGAAGTTCCTACAGTTAGGAAGCAGCTGACTGCACGGGAAATCACTGCAGCGCCAGCCCGGACACCAAGACAGAATTGTGCTTACCATCCTTCTAGACATTTCACTTTACGGAAAATAGACTTTCTGTTCTTTTCACTTGCATTTCGCATGCTTTTGTTTAAAAAATAATAATTCTTTAAGACTTCAATCAGGAATCCTGCAGTGCTTGCTTTTGTTTTGACTTTAAGGTCACGGAAAGGGTGGCCCATGGTTTTGCCAGCGGCGCAGAGGACAGACTGTTATTCTTGAAGTCTGTGCCAAAGCAGAGGGAAGAGGAGTGTCCCCTCTGCTCCCCAGAGGGGCCGGGGGCAGCCCCTGCCGGGCCGGCGCTCCCTGGGGAAGGAGGGGCCGCCGGTGCTGCCCAGCCCCGATGCTTTCATCAGGCCGGAGCCCTACGCCACCGCGCAGCATCACTTCCGTTCACACTGGCTCCCTTGTGTTATAGTGAGATTTGTCGAACTCCACACCACTCTGCCTAAAATAAATAAAAGAGAGTATAGCCCACCCACAGGAGAAACAGAAGGCACTGACTTCCCTCACTGAACTCAGACTTACAAAATTCGGCGTTGTACACCTGCACAAAGCGGGTGACTTTTATCTGCGGGCCATCTGATTTGCATGATAATGGGAGTTCAATTCCCAAGAAACGTTATTTCTCAACAATTGAATATGAAGATTTAAGTGATGAGGTTGAAGCCTGTCCCCAATAAGCAGAAGTAAAATCTGCGACAATAAGTAGTCTCTAGACTAAACAGGTGAGAAAAAAGTCCTTCAGGATGAGGATTATCTCTAGTTGGTGGTGTGTGACTCTCTTTGGCAATTACCAGTGTGAGTTGCCCACTGGAGGCATTTGATACTGGCTGCCTCTTTCTTGGCTGATACGCAACAAAAGAGCTCTCACCATCGCAGGCAGTAATGACGAGCAGCAACTGTATCACAATGCTGAACAAGTGAAATGTTTGGTCTTAAAAAAGACAAGGCAGCTCAATGGTTGCCACTGCCTTAGTCAAATTCTATGAAAATCATTTACTGAGATTCTCCTGAACGTTACACAGTGCCTCAAAAAGGGGTGAGCAACAGCTCGAAACTATTTGCTGCCCTTATCTTAAGGATCCTGGTTGCCAAATTATGTGTAAAAGCCCATGCGATGCAGACGGGCGAGTACTGTCTAACCTCCACATCCGGAGGCTGGAAGGCAATGCTGTAGCCGTCCCTGCAGAGGAGAACCCCACCATGTAAGGTGCAAAGGCAGCTCTCCGCAGAGCGTGGGAAATCTCCCCTGCACTCATTGCACTGCAATGCTGAGTGTACGCGAGCAGGTTGGGATTTCTACAGCACCACAAGGAACCTCAGTGAGTTCGGAGGTGTGTTAGCAGTTGGCAAAGCACAGATAAACTGAACAGCTACAGTTTTCAGCTGCTGGGCCGCAGTGGGAAGAACTTTATTCTGTTCCACTGCTTAGTCCTAGTTAATTCACATATATTGCCCAGCCCCGGTGTCTGAAAGCATCCAGGTAGGCATATCCCGGTAGGGTTTAACAACGTGCAGTTCTTTTACAGAAAAGGAACAATTGCGTTTCCTTGTGGTAACTTTAGTTTGCTTAACTGGAAGAGGGGAGTGTGTGTGTGTGCGTGTGTGTTTCCTGTTAAGATGTGAGATTGTGTAGGGCTTTATTTGTGCAGAGGCAATACACATCCACTTGCCCAGCTGACCTCCAGCTTCGCTGCCTGGAAGCAATGAGAAGCTCTGCTCCCACATCACAAAAAGTCACGATGGACCTCCAAGAAAGAAGGAGGGATAAAAGCGGGGTCTCTGCTCCTGGACGAGGCCAGCGTGGGTGTTTGCACAAGACCCAGCAGACCAACCTGAGGAAGAGTTATTAAAACTGATCTCCTGGAGAAATAACCGGAGAGCTTACAGTTCCTCACAAAAGAAAGGAAATGGCAACAGCAAAGACGAAGCGACCCAGATGGCCCATAAGCAGACTAATTATATGAAAGACCCAGAAGCAACTCTGAAGTTACGAATCCAGCTGCCGAGAGAGTCTGCCAGGTTGCCAGATGTTGCCAATGAAAACCTATCATCTTCCACAGTTCATCAAAGAAGTGGAGCAGCCTGGTGAAGTGAAACATTTGCCAATCAAATAAATATTTTATCTAAAAAAATATTTTCTACTAGGAAGCATGTTGAAAAATATAAAATTTTAACAACATGCCCAACCCCATGTTACAGTATATAAATAATGAAACATACATTCAGAATATGTTGGCGGGATCTTCTTATCGATAGGAAATACCTATGCTTAACATTGTATTTCTAAGGCGACAGTCTTGGATTGTGTTAAACATAGTGGTTTTTTATGAGGCATGTGGTTGATGGCACTCAGTTGGGGTTTGGATAGTTTGCCTTGAATCTTGCAATCACTTTTGCCACCTTGAGATAAAAGGCTTAAAGACAACAAAGCTGGAGGAGCCACAGGTGACAGTGATACGTGCTGGAAGGCGGGGAGACTGCAGGAATGACAGCGAGCCACTCTGCGGCTGCCAAGTCACCTCTCCCAGAGGCCACCCGGTGGAAAGCCCTCCAAGACACAACAAAGAGGGGCAGCGATTCTAGACAAGGAACATGCAGTTTGCTCCTGCCAGATTTTATGAACTGAGCAAATGGATGTCTGCACAGAAGGCTTCCTCTAGCGATTGGTAAAGCATCAGAGCAAGGAGCAGTATGTACGTACATTGGCTTCAACGCTGGAGATACAGGCTACCCATCAGATTCATGCACAAAGGCTAGTTTTAATTTTGCTAAGAGATCAAATTAATATTTCATTTCCAATCAGGAAATTTTGTATTTTAAAAATCCTGTGTAATTTTTCAAATGCCGCTATTAATGTTGCCAATCCAGTGGCTTGGAAATACTGTGTCTGTTCATCCTAGAGGCCAAAAACCAAACTGCCTGTATAGTCTGTTAGCAAGGCAAACCATCTCTTTTTCCAATGAACGTGTATGGGTGCACTGGGATTCACATAAGCAGATTTGGCAGCTTTTTCAAGTATTACTTGGACTGCAGAGCATACACTGAACATGGGGAGCTTTTTCTGTTCAGGAATATGATGTGAATAAGAAAGTGCTATTGGAGGATGAGCTATGGCATTTCTATCATAATTTAATTTGTCAAATATAGTTTACAATATTTTATAATAGTAATCAATAGGACAACATGTCTAAAAACTGCGAGGGCTAGGGTTGTAGGATCTCGCCCAGCATGTCTTTAATAATATATAATTCCTTAAATGTGCAGCTAAATCACTGAAATATATGAGCTTAATTTGGAACCTTTTACACTTTGAAAATTCATATCCCTTTTTTAATAACTGGCTACAGCGTTTGCAGAATAGACCAGATTTTTCTGATTTGTTTCCTTGGCTCTCGAATGCGCTGAAAGGGATGGATTCCCCAAGATGGACGTGAAAAACCTATAAAACACAGGAATATGTCCTGTGTGGCTCCCTCCCCTGCCTGTTTACACCTCGCCTTACCCTGATGACCTAAAGACAATACTGCAGGAGACCTAAATGTGGCTGTTTCTCTGAGTTCCTGCAACACAGATTTATTGCTGACTGTCAGAGTTAGAAAGTATTCACATTCATTTGGGAACGCATTTTCTGAGACTGTTAATGGACTTGGCAGAACAAGAGTGGGGGAGAGGTCGGGTAGTGAGAAAGAAACCTGTATAATATAACCCGTTATTCCTTCTTCAGTAAACAAATTACAGTCTTGATTATAATCTTGATTCACAAAGAACGCCTTTACTCCTCCAAAGATTACTTTATAGCTACTTGGGAATACTGAGACTACTGAATACCCTAGGAAAAGCTCTAATTTTGCTGCTACATTTATGATGTACATGTGCTTAGCTACTTAAATTAGGTCTCCTGGCATTGTCTTGTATTTAAAAGAAGCCACGCTACCAGATGTGGTGCCTTCAGGATAGTGAGGTAATCAGGTCTGACGGTGCAGCAACAAAAGACCTGGAGAAGCTGGCCAGTGCAGTCACGGGTGACACACCAGCTCTCACCCTCGGGGTTCGTGGTAAGTAGGACACAAAATAAGAAGTACCTGGTAACAGCCTGGGAGAAGATAGCTGCTTTTCCTTGCAGACGATCTGATTTTGATGTTTTTTTCTGCCCCACTCAAGGGCATGCTGCCTGTCAGCCTGCTCCTCAGAAGAGTTACAAGCAATACACGCAGAGACTCTCCAGACTTTGCCCCTAACGTTCACAAAACAGCTTGTTCTTCCTGTGAGTCCTCTATACCTCCCGTAAGATAAGAAAGTACCAGAAGACCAAAAGCTTTAAAGAAGTTTCAGGCAAATATTTTCTAAGCAGTACAAGTATCTGTTCCTGTTTCCATCTGAGTGTGAAAAATCCACAGTGATGAAGAGAAAAATTAAAGTATGAAGAGAAAGCTATTAGTGGAGACACGGGGCTTGAGCCTGCCAAGGGATGACATCAAGCAAGGCCAAAGTGACAGCAGAACAGTGTTGGTGGAGCAAGGATACTAACTGAAATGGCACTTCAAAACGTGAGGGTGACACAGAGTGTCCATACGCGTGCACGCAAGTGTGTGCGGGTGGGGAAGGGGTGCAAAAGGACGACAAGGCAAAGGCAGACAAAGCGGTGCCAGAGAGGGGCAAAGAGCATGGTACCTTCTGCACTGTAGGCAATTAATGGAATAATGTACACATGAATTTACTCATCAGTGGTTCCTGGAGTGAATCTTAGAGATCATGAAACACCACCTGACAAGCCTCTACCAGAAAAATCTGTTTAATAAATGAAAAAAAGAAAAACCCAAGAGAAATCCCAGGTTGGTCTCAACATTTATTTATAATTCTGTGCACAATTCATAAATCAAGAAAAAAAAGTCAGGATATATTTTTAATCAAAGCTTTTGATGATCACAATATAGGGTATAAGAAATTGAACTGCTAGATCATTTATTATTATGATGAAAGTAAAGGCTTTATATTCTTAAGTGGAATAAAGCAGACAGCAATACGTTCATATTAGAAAGTTACTACTGTGAATGAAAAATTGATTAAAACTGAGATATTGTTTAGCAAGACAGACAAATCTATATTTCTTTTTGGTTGTGAAACTATTATAAACATACATAACCAATAAATATGAAGAATTGGCACTGGGGAAAATCATCTCGCCAGTTTGCCCGGTGTGTCTGTGTTTGGCAAACGCCGTCTGCAGGGTGTGTATTCCATTTGCACGTAATCAGATCTCTGACCTGTAACGTGTACATTCTGCAACGTTAATTGGCACAATTAAGAAGTTATTTAGGGAATGAGCTTGGAGCAAAAAAATGTTGTCACATCTCAGAATCCTGAAATGCAACCTGAACTTCATCATAAGCCGGTTTAACCGTTTTTAGAGAGATGTTATGAGTGCTCACTGGGGGGGAAAAAGTAACCATCAAGCTACCCATGCAACACACAAATCTGCAGAGTCCAGCATGTGTCAGTGCACAGCAAATTTATTCTATAAAGTGACTAGTGTGAAAAAGAATTAGAAAGGATTATAAAAATACACTACCATATGCTGTAGTAGTTGAAAGTGATTAATCCAGTTCTTAAATCCTATTTTAAACTCCCTTTCATTTCTTCCCATAGAAAAATAGAAGCCACGTTGCTTTGTTTGAATGCTATGTAGTTAATTACATCTTCTAAGAAACTCTTTTAAAACTAAATGTAATGTTTAATTACAAAATGCCTCCTTGAAAACAGTTAGCTTGTACATTGATTTGTAGTTCATTAAAAATGCTTTCTTAATTATATTTACAGCCAGAAAATACATAGAGATTAAAGAGGCTATAGAGAAATTTT
Source organism: Dromas ardeola (assembly GCA_013398915.1). NCBI lineage: Eukaryota > Metazoa > Chordata > Aves > Charadriiformes > Dromadidae > Dromas > Dromas ardeola. The sequence continues at coordinate 324,356 of VYZM01003145.1, read as the reverse complement.
GAAATTACAGTATGAATTGAAAAGAGAAAGTTACACTTCAAATAGTGGACAACTGACAGCCGTGACTGACTAATTGCTGCCTTTCTGTAATTTCCAAACTTAATTGTTGCTAAAGTAATAATCGGAAAACACAGTGCTCATTGTAACGGCTATCAATATTACATTTTTTTGTAAGAGTGGATTTTCAAGGACTAATTAGAAAGCAAATCAATGGCATCAAACAAGTGTAAAGTTCACGTTAGCTGTCGGGCCGATCACCTCAAGACACGGGGTTCACGGCTAAGGGCAGCCCGCGCTTTGGTTGGTAGGGTGTTGTCCTGGAAACCATGCGGATGCAGTCGATAACCGGGCAGACGCTGAGACACAGGGTGCAGCCTGTACAGCTGTCAGTAACCGTGGGCAGGTGGGTTTGGGGATCAAACTGGATAGCCTGCGAACAGCAATAAACATTATTGATGTCGCTCATGGAAAAGGTCAAAATTGCTCCCGTTTTAGTGTCTGCATTTCCTGCGCTACAGCACTTGGAGACATCTTGGTGCTATTCTGCACTGCAGCTATAGCAACTGTTCAACTGGCAGGGAACAAAACAATCCCCCCCCCTCCTGACACTTTAAAATTAGAAATATGGGCCAAATTATAGCTCGGTGAAAGCTCGGGGGTCACAAGGGCTGGTTGCAAAAGGAGGAGTTTGGCCCATGCTGTTTAAAGTCCCAGAGGGATATTTCTCCTTCGTGTGAAGGAAATATTTCGTCAGACAGCAATTTGCCAGGGTTATTGGTTCAGAGGCGACACCAGACCGTGCCTGTACGGCTTCAGCACAACGCCGGCCCCCTCTGTGTTCTTTTGACTTTTATTTTCCGCACAGCATAAACAATCTAATTTAATAAATAGTACAGAAAAACACAGCATGCTGTCCTTCATATGATTATTTTCCTTTGCAAATCTTTGAAAGGGCTATCTCAGTTTTGGGCAGGCAGAGCTTGCTTTAGTTCTCACGTTTCCACGCAGTGAATCCTCATTACCAATTAGGGTGATAAGTGTATTTGAATGTGAAATAACAATTGCAGTCTCAGTGAAATAAGCTCCTCATATAATGGAAATGGCAATTAAAAGCAAAAACAAAAGCATCACACAACTGCAAAAGCTTCAATATCTAAGAAGCAAGCCTAGAAAAGTAAAAAATAATAATAATAATAAAACCCCACTTAATATTTACTTTTAGGAGTTTTAGGAATCAGGCCTGAAAGCTGACCACTCGCTTCTCTGCAAACAAGCAATCCCTTAGCAAATCTCCCAAACCGCCATCAGCACTGGGGAGCCAGGGAGGAGACGGGAGGTACGAGGTGGTGCTGCAGGCTGGCTCCCAAAGGCAGATTTCCAGCATTTGGGGCTTCACTACTAGGAAAGCTCAGAAGTTGCTGTAGCAGCCAGCAAGGGCATGAAGTAGGTACTAACTGCCCTGAATCTACAAGTTTTAGTTTTGCTTCAGCAGAAAGAGAGCTTTGGTTTGTGAGTATGGAAGGAGGACTCCTCCCTCTCTCCCTTTCAAGATGTACAAAGAGGGAGAAGAAGTCAGGACTACGGTGCTAACTTTAAATTAAGGAAAGCTTTTCTGTTGGAGTCATACAAGGTGATAGCTCTGTAGAGCAGCATGGATATTTTTGAAACAAAGAGAAGCATAAAGCAGATGCTATTTTGAAGCGGGAGGGGCTGGGCTGATTTCTTTGCAATTAAGAATTTATTTGCAATTCTTGGCAATTAATTTCTTTTCAATTTCCTTAATTAATTAAGGAAAAATCTTTTTTTTTGTGCTTAGAAAACCTCCTGGGGTTTTAAACTTTGGTTCTTTTGGTGCTGATTTTTTTTCCCAGGTGTAGAAAATAAAGTTTTACTAAATATAAACAGTCTTTTGCTCTGCATATGCTATATCCTCCACTGCACTAGGAAATCTGATGGAAGGAGAAGATCGGAGTATCAAGAAGAAATTTAGACAGTTAGAATCACGGAATCACGGAATTTCAGAGTTGGAAGGGACCTCTAGAGATCATCTAGTCCAACTCCCCTGCTCAAGCAGGATTGCCTAGAGCACATTACTCAGGACTGCATCCAGGCGGGGCTTGAAAGTCTCCAGAGAAGGGGACTCCACAGCCTCCCCGGGCAGCCTGTTCCAGTGCTCTGTCACCCTCACCGTAAAGAAGTTTTTCCGTGTATTTGAACAGAACTTCCTATGTTCCAGCTTGTGCCCGTTACCCCTCGTCCAGTTACTGGGAACCACTGAAAAGAACCTGGCTCCATCCTCCTTAAACCCACCCTTTAGATACTTGCAAACATTGATAAGGTCTCCCCTCAGCCTTCTCTTCTCCAGGCTAAAGAGTCCCAGCTCTCTCAGCCTTTCCTCGTAAGGGAGATGCTCCAATCCCTATACTCTACAGAATGCTACTGTAGTAATCTAATGTGGTATAAATGCAGCATTAGTTTTCTCATATCAGTGGAAAAAGCACGTCTCCCTTTGCTCTGACACACTTGTTTTAATTGCAGGAGTCGATTTTAAATAGAAAGAGTTATTTCTTTGACTGTATGTAGTTAAATACGTCAGACCTACTATTGATTAGACTGAATTAAGGATAAACAAAAGGTCATGCTGTTCAGAGGAAACTTGGTGCTCAGTTAAAGTATTTTTTTCTGATGAACTATTCTCTGACTGGGATGAATGGAAAAATTAATGTAGAACTTGCTGCTTACTGCATATTGGATTCCATGAAGGTTATGCTAGACCGTTTTTTTTTTTTCTAAAAGAACATGAGTCCTCCTGTGCTGCCCTTTTTACTGCAGGCCAGTCCATCAGCTCCGGTGGACATGGCAAGGAATGGCATGTAGAAATGCTGATACAATTCATACAGGTTATGTTACCGTACTAAGCAGAAATCAGAGAAATACTTTGCTGCAAACAGGAGCCCCAGCTCAAAATTGTGCTATTTTCTGGTCACAGTGATTTCTGTAAACTTCAACCTGCTGCTCTAAACCCCGGCAGCTATCCTGGAGAAAGGATTTGTACCTCAATCAAGATCAAAACAAAACCCCACCCGCCTGAAACCTGATTAGTTCAAGTTCAGTTACACTGGTGGAACAAGGGCTAGGTTTCTTAAAAGCATTTGGCAGTAAGAACAGCTCTTGTCTCGCCGCATCCCCTTGGTGAGAAGGGATGCATTCTTCTGCTTCTCCCTCATGTACTTGTAAACCATCAAAGAACGACATTTACTGCCATCCGACTTGGGTCTCCTTCATTTTCTTCCTCTTAAAAAGAATCCCACTTCCCACTTGCAGCTAGGGAGAGTCTGGGAGAGCGACCTGGAGCGAGCCGGCGAGATGCGGCATGCTCTGCATAGCCCTCCAGAAGAAGCCATGCTGGGCGGTGTTCTCACCGCCGCGCAAACAGCTCGGGCAGGGCTTGCGCGGCGTAGCCTGGGAGCGTGCTGGGGTTTGAATCCAATATTTTAGACATCTGTTTTTACCACCTGCTCATTAACAGAAGGTGGATTCTTTCTTCCCAGCAGCAGAAAGATAACTCATTGTGCCTTTCTGCTAATTACAGCTGTGCTCTTACCTGGTAGCCAGAATCATTACAGGTCATGTAACATTTGCCACAGTTGATACACATTTCTTCGTCAATCAGAGCCACAACTTGCTCTGTGTTGCAGAGCTCACCATATGTTCCAAGATACTGCAGTGCTTTTCCAATTACATCCTAGGGAAAAAAAAAAAATTATCGACTCATTTAGAAGATACCTAAGCAGTTTCGATAGCTGCGCAGGAGCACTTTCTAGTACTTCAATACAGAAGATTTGGCCACGCATTGTGATGTTGTTTAGGATTTTTCTTAAAAATTTCCAAGTTGCTGACATTCATACCTTCTGTAGAATACAAAGAATGCGCCATACAGGCACATTTTGAATGTGGGCAGCACTAGAAATACATATTTGTATACAAACACAGCCTAAAAACAGGTTACATGTTTAGTACATGCTTTTGAATGTGCTATTGTTTTGCCATTACTGTGTGAAACTTCAAGGAACAAAATGGAGCACAAAACAGGAGTGATATGCTACAAACAATCCGATCGTCCTTGGTCATTTCTCATTAGCACAGATTTAAGAACTCACATCAAGAAAAGAAAAGGGCATGATCAAATAAACTGACAGAGAGAACAATAACTGCTTTTTTGTCTTTAGTAAGATGCGCAAATGACACGATCATCAGGTTTTTGCAGATAGTGTACAGAAGTAAGCTGGGGGTCTAATCCTGCAAGTCTTGATTCAGTTCTGTTAACTTCACAGGGAGGAATTTGTGGCGTCAACCTTACACATCTGTGCTGCAAAAGTGCAGGTGTATGGCAGGACAGCGTACGGGTACATACCACAAGGGGAAGACATGCCCTCTAAAAGAAGTTGTGGGGGACCTACCTGATGCAAACCATTTCCACTTTACATCAAGGGAAACTGCAGAGTTCAGTGGCAGTTCAGCTTCACTGAGTCAATGGTAGAGATGGGACAAGTCCCAGGTCCTTTGGACTACAGCTATCCCTCGGTTAAATTAGTTTAATTTGTGGAAGGATAGCGCAGATGATGAACATGACTGCATTTTAAAAGATTTGCTCTGTGGCACTGTATTGGTTGCCTGGATATTTTGTGAGTTTATTAAGCACGCTGCTACAACAGTTCCCATGTTGCAAAACAAGCTTGATTTTATGTGCAAGATTCTACATTTTTAAGATAAAGTTGGGCTTAGTAAATGAAGGTTATGTGATGCAACAGCACATTTTACTTTTGCTTTAAAAAGGGATATAACTGTTAAGTATTAGAAATCTCAGTGAGTGATAGGAGAGCAGAACTGGCTTCAAAGTCATTCTGCTGTAATAAACCAAGAAGTCATTATGATTTTGATTATGCAATTTGATCCAAGTCAATTGAAAAATGCTCAAGATGAAGCCAAGTATGAGACACAGACAAGTCTGCCCAGAATTATAAGCTTCGAAGTGTTTGCCTTTGGTCTTGCATCACCAAGAAACATGATGTGGTTTTGGTTTTGTATTCCGTTTCTCAATATTTTTTGAAGAAGCAATACTTACCTTATTCCTATCAGTCAAAAAAATCATTCTGAACTGATTACCAAACATTTTAAGTGTGTTGTAGTATGCTATATTTAACCTGTATAATTTATAATTGAATGCAATGCTCTATATATTGTTTTCAATTCTCATTGCAGAAGAACTGGATTACAGGAACTTAAGTTTTCATTGCGTATCTTATTTTGGGCAGCCTTACTTTCAAACAAACTAAGCCACATCAGAGCAATATGGTAATATAGCATTATCTATGTTAGCTCTAAAGGAAAGCTCTGCTACAGGAATTAAATGCAAAAAAGGGTCCAGCCTCGTCTTCCTGAGTCTGCTGAGAACTTGCAACAACAGCTCTGCTTCCTGAATGAATGACTCCCATTCATCTCAGTGAAGTTTTAACTTTGAGGCCTACCTGGCCTTCAGCACTTAAATTACAACAGTGTCTTTATGCAATGAGACAAATTTCTTTGTTCGCTGGATGCAGTGGTAGGATCTATGAAGTTACCCTTAATGACTGTTGAGGCAGGAAATTCAACCATATCCTAAACCCAGAAAGGAGGACGGGGAAATTGCACTGTTTTCTTGTTCCAAAAACATTCAAATATTTTCTCTTTGCCAAACCCATAAGCTGCTGACATGTGAAATACCTTGGTCACATTCATTCAATGCTAAAAGCCTTCCAGTCCTTCTCAGCAACATGCAGAGAACATTAATGCTCTTCCAGCATAAAACAGCTATGGCACATTGCTAAAGGCAGCATGATGAGTGTGGACAGATGACTGTAAGTGAGCAAGTTATCACAGCTTAATGAGTTAGCACTCATCAATAGAGCTGTGCAAGCTGATTATGTACATGGTCCAAATTCACTGCAAATTTGAAGTAAAATCTGTTTGCTTAAACCACTGTAAAAGGTCAATTAACTACTAGGAAAGTGTTACAGCTAATACTTTTTACTTTGGTGTTGCAAAGGACTAGACTTGGACACGTGGCCCTTTACTGGGCCTCCACTGATGAGCTACAGTAACTAACTCAATCAAATGCGATTGCTTAGGAACTGCTCACACCCCTGTATTTTCATTTCCGTGTCTTACTCTGAGAAGTTCATGGGTTTACTGGGAATTGCTCAGCAGTTTTCAGATTGCTACAGTTCTCAGGTTTCTGAAGTCTTCTGTATCAGCTGAAAAATTGTAGTTGTAGAATTCAGCTCCAGCTCGTTTCAAGTCTCACGTAGGCTTGTCTTGTGTCATACCTGCTACAGGTTTCACAATACATGTGTCTTTTGTGTGATCTGCTGCCCCCAGCAACAGTAAGTATACTATAAGCCTCTCTTTTGTGTATATAGCCCCCAAACATTCCACTCTATGTCACAAATGCACGTGTTGTCTGCAAGTACTGGGCTGCGTACTGAAGAATTTGAAGAAATGATGTAAAACCTGTACGACACACAATAAAGTAGCTTTCCACTGCCTGCTCATGTTGTAAAAGTATCAACACGGGGAGGTTCCTGCCAGTGAACGGCTTTTTAATCTAACAAAAGCAGACGTGTAAACAGCATAGGTAATTAACAATTTTCTCGGGGAGGTTCTGGATTCACATTTGTGTTCTTTAAATATTGTTTGTATGTTAACAAAACCCACAAAGCCCAAGCAGGTTGCAGAGATGCGCTACTCACATAATCCTGGGATGGAAGGCCTTGCTTATGAGAGAAGACAAAAAGAGCCTAACAAGATGTTTAGCCAAGGAAGATGAAGGCAGAGCAGGAATATGATGTCTCTTTACATATACATCAGGGAGGGAAAAGAGCTATTTAAGTTAAATGACAATGTTGGCACAAGAACACATGATTATAAACCAGCCATGAATAAATTTAAAGCTGGAAATTAGGAAAGGCTTTTTAAATGGGAAAGGAGTGAGGTGGTTAACGGCCTTCCAGAGAGGCAGCTGGGGGACAGGAGGGAGACAGTCAAGGTTTCGGATAGCATTAGGTAGCTTGGGAAATGGTTGCTTAGAAGAACATGGTCAAAATAGATTTTTCCAGCTACAAACTTAAAAAGGGAATAATAAAAACAATGCATATGGCATGGTGATTTCTGAATTTGTAACCAAGTCTCACTTCTCACAGCTCACAAAATACACTTCTGGGATCTTAGAATCCCAAATAGGGAGGATGATGGCATTTTAGAGGCCTGAAGGTGATTTCAAAAGACTGTGTCAATGATTTACCGCTCATTTAGACTCCCGGGTGTTGTGTCTTTTAATCACTTCTTTCTCTCAAGCAAAAACTGTATCTTTATTCATTTGCAAAGTTTCAAGACTTTATTGACTTTATTGAAGCAATGGTACTTAAAAGATGTTTCGCAGGTGCACTCTTTTACAGCATCTCAAGCTATCTCAGAGCTTCTTGTTTCCATCAAATCATAAACGTTTGGAACAAAATAAACAGTGCAGCAAGAAATAATCAGCCTTCACTGTTTAAAGTGCAGTTTCACTCCAAAAAGCAACTGTCTAAAATGGCACTGTGGGATTCCACACTTGGTATATCTCAGTGGCCTCCGGATCAAATCTGCACTGTTTACAGTATAATGTTTTTTTTGCCAACTGCCAGACCTGCAAACAGAAGCCAGGTTTTGAAAGTCAAGCTGTGTTCTTTCTGGCTTATGCATTACCAGCAGCAATTTAAAAAAAAAAAAAAAAGAAAAGCTGGAAGTTAATTTTTGTCCTAAGTTACACCTTTGCAATCTCAGGGACCTAGGGTGCTCCTTTTGATTACTGCTGTGCTGCCCCACTCTTCTCAACAAAACTGTACTGAACAAACTGGGAGAGGAATTTAGTCCTGCAACTGGAACTGGCAGGGAATTCAGTTGCTATGGAGAGAATCAGAGCAGAATCCATTAGTTTTATGTTACTAATGAGTACAGAAAAAAAATTCATTTTGTCACTAAGCTAGGCAGATGTGGGTTTGAGTATACAAGAGGAGCAGATCTGTTCAGTAGGGTATTATTTTTACAATACTATTTTTATTACTATAGCTGCATTTTTAATGTTAATATATAAAACATTTTATGGTGATTATCTTTTCACTAGCCATCCTATTAGTAAACTTAGATTTGTAAATACATTTCATGTTTCTGGTATGACTCCTTGTAGACCTGCTGTTTCTATCTTCATGCAGACCATACTGTAATAGACCACACTGTGCTCTGGAGATGATGAACATCACAGGCCTCTCATTAGAAAGCCATACACAGTGCAGGTACTGCATCTCATACAGCAAGTCCAAAGGGAACACACGTGCTTGTCCTCTTATTGCTCTTTTTGAGCCACCATAAAACGCTTTGCATGTCACACCGTGTTCAGGAGAAAGGTTCACTGACCATGACAGCAACAGCAGGTAAAGAAAGCAAGGTAATTTTTACATTACCAGAAGTCGAGGTCTGCCTGTTGTGAACAGCAGTCTGTCCCAAGGACAGGCCTCAACCTCAGGCTTCAGGTCTCCACGGGATCATTGACCATGATACAAATGCTGAAGTTGATTCACCACCAAATAATATAAAAAACTCCTAACAAAGCATCTGACACTTACATAGCAAAGTTGTGCACTTGATCCCAGGTACTCTATCTGTTCATTATTATTCATGGGGTGTTTGGGCAGTTCTCAGGATTCAATAGGTTGTGAAAGAACAAGGGGCTGTGCAGAGTGCCCTCACTAGGCTATAGAGAGAGCAGGGAAAGGGGATGAAACGTTGCAAAGAAAGTAAATGACTCTCTGTACCAGTGTTTATCTCCATTAGGGAGATACCTGCCTTCCACCCGTTCTTTTTCGGTAAGGTACTGTCAGACACAGAGAGATATGAACAGAAGAAATGTTAAAAAAAATATTATGGATTAAAGAAGAAAAAGTCACCAGAATCTGAGGGTACATGACGAAGGTCAATTTACAGTAAAGTGGCTAACAAAAATATGTAACCTCATTAAAACTAACTTTACATTGAAAGATTACAGATGCCTTGCCAATAGTTAAAAAGGTTATTAAATGTGCTCTGGGATTTAGGGACCTCTAAGCCTTGTTTCAGTAAAGCAAGTTAAACACTCGCAGTACTAGCTAAAGAGGGACTTATAACTCAAATGAACCTTTACTACTTAATTCAATGTGGTTTCTGTGATGAATATTATGCTTTGTGAATCTATCACAATTCTTTATGAAGACTGTGATGCAATAAATACAAAAAAATGACTGGTAAATTTTATGTTTCAGTAGGCCTCTGACACATTCTGAAATTAAGTAGACATGACGTGGGATTGCAAGTTGGCTAAACAATGAAAAAATAAAGAGCTGGAATACAACGATCAATGTTCAGAAAAGGCAAAATAGTAACAGAGTAAAGTGTCTCAATTACCTGGTTTAAATATGATGCTGCTTAATATGCCTGGGTGTGTTTCAGGAGAAGATTTGAACCAGAAGACTATAGAGTTGACACAGATCTTAGTTTAAACTAAATTAAAGAAAACCTAGGAGACTTCATAGGTATTTTATAAAACTAGATGAACAGTGAAAAAATGCAGTTTGACAAATACCATATCAAAATAAGTAATTTTTGCTATTCTTGCGAACAGATACATTCTAGATAAAAGAAAGCTGCAAGAGAAAACACAGCAGGAGACAGCATGGACAGCTCACGAAAACTTCTGCTTGATGTGCTGTCCTGACAAGAGACAAGCAAACTAGCAAGACGTTAAGATAGAAAATAGCACCGTAATTACTGTAATGCTGTTGTTATATTAATCAGCCACGATCTGGAATACATAGTCATTCCAGTTTTACATACAGTAACACAGTGCCCTTCTTCTTATGGGCTGCTAGCGCTATGGCAGCCTTGCAGAGGGACCTAGATAGACTGGAGCACTGGGCAATGATTAATGGGATGAAATTTAACAAGTCCAAATGCCATATTCTGCCCCTAGGATGCGGTAATGCCAGGCACAAGTGTAAATTGGGAGAGGAGTGGCTGGAGAGCAGAAAGGGGTCTGGGGGTGCCGGTTGACAGCAGGCTCAACAGGAGTCAGCAGTGTGCCCTGGCAGCCAAGAGGGCAAACCGCGTTGTGGGGTGCAGCAAACAGCATAGCCAGCTGGTCAACGGAGGGGGTTATCCTGCTCTATTTAGCATTGGTGCAGCCTCACCCTGAGTACTGCGTGCAGTTCAGGGCCTCACAATTTAAGAAGGATGTTAAGGTACTCAAATGCATCCAGAGCAGGGTAACGAGGCTGGTGAAAGGGCTGGAAGGAATGTCCTATGAGGAGCAGCTAATGAATCTTGGTTTGTCTGGCTTGGAGAAAAGGAGGCTGAGGGGCGACCTCATTGCTCTCTACAGCTTCCTGAGGAGGAGATGTGGGGAGGGAGGTGCTGATCTCTTCTCCCTGCCATCCAGGGACAGGAGGCATGGGAATGGTTCAAAGCTGTGCCAGTGGAGGGTTAGACTGGACATTAGGAAGCACTTCTTTACCAAGAGGGTGGTCAAACACTGGCACAGGCTTCCCAGAGAGGTGGCCGATGCCCCAAGCCTGTCAGTGTTTAAGAAGCATTTGGACAATGCCCTTAGTAACAGGCTTTAACTTTTGGTCAGCCCTGAATTGGTCAGGCAGTTGGGATAGACGGTCATTGTAAGTCCTCTCCAACTGAAATCTATTCTATTCTAGTCTAGTCTAGTCCATTCCATTCCATAACCACTAGAAGCAGTCCTTCTACAGTCAGAGTGGAGAGGGAAAGAGGAGGTTTGGACTCTAGGATTTCTCCCCATATCTGAAGACTAACTTAAATTTTCTTAAACTGTCACATGTAATGATAATATTCTCTGAGGTACCATGATAGAGAAGGGATCATTATGGGCTACTGCAGGAGAGATTGTTGCTGTGATTCATGTTGGAGCAAATACTTGGGAGAAGCAGACTTAGAGTCCCATAAATTGTGGGAGACACATGCATAGTTCCACCTGAAATATGCAACAGCTCCATGTTTATGATGAAGATTACAATATGGTCTTTTCCAGGCAGGCAAGCACAAGCCAAAACTACTCATGTTGAACATATATGTTCATATATATGTTCATATATATGCGTGCATATGTATGTAAACATCTGTACATACAAGGGTGAAAAATAGTTCAGATACAAGGAATTTGAGCTTGAGGATCTCTACGGATATATTTCCAACAGGTGGAACAACATGTCATGCCCTAGCTAAGCTGACAAACAGCTATGCCAGAGTGTTTAAACTACCAAAGAGGGCAATCTCTACAGCAAGACTTGGGGAGTAAAAAAGAAAGAAAGAAAATAAGCAGATAAATGCTGACTGAATATTATAGTATAGGCCCTGAAGGACAAAGAACTAAATTATTAGGAAAAAACTACAAGAATGTATAAGGAAAGAAATTAAACAAGAAGGTAACCTGAGGTAGGCAAATACATGCATGGGAGCTGTACAAAAATGCAACTGAAAAGAAAAGACCCAGGGCACATATCCACATACGGCAGAAATTCTGATATTACAGACAAGTGAGAAAAGAAGAAACAACTCTGCTGAATATCAAAGTACGCTGTTTCAATTAATATTGAAAAATAGAGAAAATAAAGAGAAAAGCCATGGGGAAAGCCATCCAAAAATTAAATTAGATTTTGGATAATCACAGAGGGTTTTTAAATCTATAAAAAAGGCATTTTGGCAGCATGTGGAATTTAAACAAATGTTGGAATTTACATATCACCAACCCAACAGCTGATTAGACAGATGAGGGAGTTCTGGGCAGGCACCAGGAAATTTGCAGCAACCCTCCAAAAATACAACCAGCCGAAGCAGGGGTCATAGCTCTTTCAAGGACAGCTGTCTCTCAGGTCCGATCAGCTTTCAAGCGCACCTCCTCACTGCTCCAGAGAACTAGAGTTCGGCTGGGACTAGCTGTAAGAGCTGACCATTCCCACCCCCAGACATCCTAGTCTGAACTAACAGAACATATTCTCTCCTCTGTCTAGAGGGCCAGCCAAGACAGAGCTGCTTGGAGAAGGTCTGGGATTTGTAATTTTAAATGTGAATACTTCTTGGACAGTTACAAATAAATCACTCAAGTCCGAGCCCCTCTGCCTCTCTCCGTGGAGAATTCCTGATCAGGGAAAGGGTATCAGATAAGTCACCTTTTTTCATTAAGCTTCATTCAGCTTCCTTAATGCATATTCTGAATCTTCCTGGCAGATTCTTCTCTACAATATAATAATCATAGAATCATAGAATCTTCATTGTTGGAAAGGACCTTTGAGATCATCGAGTCCAACCATACACACACAAAAAAAACCCCTACAATCTCTGCCACTAGACCATGCCCTGAAGTGCCAAATCTACATGTTTGTTAAATACCTCTAGGGATGGTGACTCAACCACCTCCCTGGGCAGGCTGTTCCAGTGCCTGACCACTCTTTCAGTGAAGTAATTCTTCCTAATATTCCTTCCTAATATTCCTTCCTAAACCTCCCCTGCCGCAACTTGAGACCATTCCCTCTGTTCCTGTCATTATTCACTTGGGAGAAGAGGCCAGCACCCACCTCTCTACAGCCTCCTTTCAGGTAGTTGTAGAGGGCAATGAGGTCTCCTCTCAGCCTCCGCTTCTCCATACTAAACATGCCCAGTTCCCTCAGCCTCTCCTCATATGACGTGGTCTCCAGACCCCTCACCAGCTTGGTAGCTCTCCTCTGGACACGCTCCAGCACTTCAATGTCCCTCTTGTACAGAGGGGCCCAGAACTGAACACACTACTCGAGGTGAGGCCTCCCCAGTGCCGAGTACAGAGGCACGATCCCTTCCCTACTCCTGCTGGCCACTAATAGATCCATCTATTAATAGATGGATTTATTAATAATAAACTTTATTAAACCCCCTCTTTGTAGCGGCAAGTTCCCTACTTCAAGCAAAACCCGGTGTGTTTCTATTTCTTAGTGGGCATCTCTCATTGCTGTTTTTCTCGTGGTTGAAACATTCCTTTCTAAAGAGATGGTCAGACTGAAAGACTACCAAGAATCAGCTTTGGGGGTTCCTAATTTCTTCTAATTGCTTCAGTGTTTTTCAGTGTTTTCATTCGTTTAAATGAAGGTGTGAGAAGGACGCTAACCTGATTTCTCTGGCTGAGAAGCTCCTCACAGACACCACACAAAAGTATTCAATGTCTTTATAAACAAAAGTTTTGTTCTAGGGAATTCATTTTCCTCTTCCCTGCAGTAGGGCCTCTTTTCTTGTTTTTAATCTATCTCCTACTACTTCGGTTTTTTTTGCTTTTGTACTTGGAGTTTTCCTTGATAAATTATTGACCTCAACTTTTTATTTCTGTTTTTTTTTTCAAGTCTTTATGTCTGTTTTTCCCCTCTTGCTAAACTTCTTCCTTCATTCAGTTTATTTGTTTTTGGATGGTATCAGTTTTTTAGTTTTCTGCTGTTTTCAGAAGCGAGCTATCTCATTGAAAATGCAGTTATTGGCTGTTGCTTCTTCTTTCTCCTTTTCCCTACATCAATACTCTCCCTCCAAAGAGAACAGAACCATAAAACCTCTGAGGTCAAGTAGGCTTTGAAAATGCTCATCGTAGTGGGGAAAAAAGGAGTAGATTGCTGTTCTTTGAAACTTTTTGTATACATAAAGAAGGGAACCTCAGCACAAGAGGAGGTGAGCGATTTTCGATAATGTGTCATAAACCAAAATAAGCAGTCCAAAAAACTGTGAGAGGTATACAGAAGTAGCAAACTATTTCTCTTAAATAGGAAGATGACTCAAAATTTCTTCTTGGCTGGTTCTGCAGTTCTACCAGCTAGCTTGGAATACTGCATGTGTTGGTAAACTGCAATATTCCCTTGGGAATTATGTGTTATTTTGAGCCACTGCTTATATTGTATATTATGTTTGGCCTTATTTTTTGCAAGAGTTCTCACAGGTCTGATCATACAATGAAAGTTACCTATCTATAGATATCTGATATTCTCACATATATGAGGAAGACAGTCACCAAGCTCAACAGATAAAATTTTCGCAGTGCTTTATAAAAATGCCTACATCAGAATCCTGATTAAAAAAAAAATATTTTTTTTTCCTGCTTCATTTTCCTATTCAGACACGAAGTTTAAGTAAGGTCTAAAGTGAACATCCAGAATAATTAGCTCTTCTGACGTTTCGTTTTATTGACATTTATTGGCTACCTAAGGGAAGGGAAAAGCTCCAATGTATGGATTATGCAGTAGATGAGGTCACAGGTTTTATTTTCACCTTGACATTTACTCTTTGTAGACGGTGGATCAGCTACTTAGACAAACATTCTCCACCTTTAAAAGTTCAGTCTGAAAACCTATGACACAGCTTTCATATGTACTGAACACCAACCTTTTCCATTGATCCTACGCGAGAGATGGAGTATTTAGCACATCGCAAGTAATCAAAAGGTATCATGCAAAACTGAGCTCGTACTCCAGCATTAAAACGGAAAGAAATTGTTAACAATTCTACTTCATTCTTCAAGGCATTACCCATGCCTTGTTCTACAATTACCGTTCCATTGCCTGAAAATCTTCATTTTGAAAAACGACATTAGGGAAATACCTATACATGTACATCACAAATCATTTCCCATCGATTTTTGTTAAAAGCTAGAAAGTCTGCATAAATAGTTGTCTTTGATGCCCTCTAACAAGCTTAAAAGCAGTAATAACCAACTCAAACTGCTAGAAATGACTGTGCATGTCAACTCTCTGATGGCTGATCATTTCTTATGCGTAAGCGTGTATTTTTGTTACCTTGATTGCCGGAATAGGCTTCTTCGGAATGAAATGCTTTTTCTCGGGAAGCACAGCAGCCATGCTCTGTTCCTTCAATTTAATCTTGTTCTCAGCTATTATCTTTTTGCGTTGTTCCAGGTAAGGCCCAAAACTGGGTAATTTCTGAAACAAAAATCAGGAAACATCATTATGCTTAATAAGTGGGTGTAGCAAAAGGTGAGTCTGATCCCAAGGGCAAGATCCTAAGTCCTTGCTGAGTGCGCCTTACTTCTTATTCAGGAAGTGGAAATTGAAATCAGTGAGAGTGTACTGGAGCGAGAAGTGAATAAAAATCAAATATGAACTTCAGGATCTGACTTGAAAATATATATTGAATATTAAAATATTAATATACCACAGCAGAAAAATAGCTGAATTGCAGGTCAGCATCCAACAGTCTTATATTTCCCCATTGCATACTAACTTGTATATAAAAATGTATCATGTTAAATAATTCAAATGTGTAACTTTATTTCTATAGTATGTGGAAAGATATCATAAAACTATCACTTTAGTTAGAAGGGTTCCACCAGTGTTTAATATTATTTGTATGGATATTTGAATATTTCAATATATATTTGTAAAGCTTACAAACATGTATTTTGCATTCCGATAACAGAAGCCTGTCTTGACCTGTCAAAGTAACGCTAACAAACACCAAATGAACTGAAACACATTCTAATCTCCTAATTTACCTTGATGTCCAACTTGCAGTCTTTTCTGCAACATTTAATCCTTGAACCCAATTAAGCGAACTCTAGAGGAAGATTTCACTGAATTGCAAAACTCATGTCTCACCCAAGAACATGAAAGTGCTGGTTCGGATTTCATAAAACACCCAGCTTCCTGAAAGAAAAAGACAGACCCTTTGCATACCTAGCAGAGATACAGACAATGGTTGTGTGCCACAATCGCAGATTTATATGAATGAAAAATGGTAGAAAACATGGATTTTTCCTTGATGCAAAAGACCATACCCTTGCTGCCCTGAAACTAGTTCCTTATTCTGCAGAAGTATTTTATCCATCTAGCTAAACCCTGCTCAGAAGCTACTGCAGTACTGCAGAAACTAGCAGGTAGTAACAGGGGATCCATAGCCTCAGCAGTTGCTAGCATTAATTCACGCTAATAATACAACCTCAAAGAGCATATCGAACAAGATACAGTTCGTGGTTATCAATTTTTTAAGAGGGAATTTCAATGTGAATTTTAAAACCAGAATTATTTAAAAATTTAGAAATTATTATTTTTTAAAATGAAGTAAATCCAGAAGAGGTTACCCTGCTCTACTGCAAATCCTTAGAAAAAAAATTCCTCAACGAGCTCTGTCAGTCACGATACCCAACCGTGGGACCTTGGGCTTCTTGTTATGACAAATAAAAGCTTTCTTGGCTGCTAGGTTTTTGGCACTCTGAGCATACAGCCGTGGGGCGGGGGGGGAAGGAAAGGTCCTTGAAATGCTTCCTTGCTTCCAAGACTTAGTTTGTGGCCTCAATACATTTTTAACTTCAAGTCAGAATAAGACCTGCAGTCCCGTGGTGCTCTCCAGAGGTGCTCTCCCTCTCCTGCAGGCTGGGAGTGAGCCGTACTCTGGGACAAAGCCTCAATCTAGGCAAATGCAAGACCAGAACTGTGGAGGATGTTGCAGACCCCATCTGTCCCTTATCTAGATGTAGCCCGAGTTTGCCCATCAGCAAAGGGCTCTTATTTTGTCTGTTCAATGTGAACTTTGTTCCTGAATGTCATGTTCAAGGGCTTCCTTACAGACATCAAACAAACTCTCCTTGCTGTGCCGTTGCCATACATGATGTTGGAAAGGAAATGTTCTAGGATGTTTTAAAATAAGGCTTTCAATATCACTGCTAACAGCACTAAGGTAGTGGCCTTGCATACCAAAGTCAAATAAGACAGCAAACCCAGATATATTTTGAACAGGAAAATGAGTAGAAGGAAGAATTTCCATTTAATCAGTAGGCTCTAAAGCATACGCATAGATACTCATTTCTTTGATGACTTTTGGAAAGCTTAAGACTTTTAGGAAAAATCTAAAAAATAGAAATTTTGATTAAAAGTGTTCTTGTATGTCCGCTAGGCTGCATCAATTAAGAAATACATTTTGGCTATGAATACGTAGTAGCTGTCTTACTGAGAAACTACTTTCTCTCCATAGTTTATCTGCTGATGCCAACAACTTCAGGCTTGAGAGGGCAGGAGACCTGATGACAAAGTGTTTTTGGACTCTTCCCTGTCTGGCCAGGAACTGAATTGCTGACTGTGAGAGTAGGTAGCAAAGCTAATTTTGCTGAGGTTTTAACTGAAGTAGTAGAGAGAGAGGAGACAGTTGTTCATGGCTTGACTGACTGAAGATCATCTTTGGGAAGAATAGCCAAATCTTTGCAGAATAAATCGTTTACTTTTCTGTTGTCTTAATGTATGCCCAATCTCATAATTTCTACAGACAGAAATACTGAGTACATTGAAATGAAATAAGTGATCTAAGGAAAAGTGTAAAAAAAGAACTCATTTTTGTGTATAGGTGAAGAGCGAATTACACAGGCAATTAATTGATTTTCTACATTATGAGATTAAAGTATTTAGATTTTTACGTCTAACATAGCTGCTAGCTGGAATGTACAGCACATATTTTGAAAAGTGTGCAATGCCATCAGTACCATAATTCAGATGTTTCATAATGACATGCATGCAGTTAAATTAAACTACATAATCTGCATCTTTTAAAAATAAATAAAATTATGATTAATCTAGAAGACTAACATCCAACATTAGTCTTTGCTGTTCATTGCTGTTTTTCCATCAAGAAATTGATTAAATGGAATTTAAAACTATTAAGGAAACACCTAGGTCATAGCCCAGGTTTGGGCACACACAATGAGCTTCCACTGACTTAACAGAAGGTGACTGCGTGCCCATACAAATGGTCCGGTTATTTTGCGTTTGGAGTCTAGTAGTTCACAAGCAGCCAAGCTTTCATCAAACAACACTGAAAACCATCAATCTTTTCTATAAAAATAAATAATACATGAAAATGTAGCCTCAGGAGTTTAGAAAGGACTTACTGATGGTTCCCCTTATGAGTAACGCACAGATATAGGGAACGCTGATGAGACTGAATATTGTTCAGAGCTGTGGTTAGAAACCTTTTGGAGTCAAAGGCCATATGAAACGGCAAACAATATTTTAATGAAGTGGGGTACTGGATATAGCAAAAGTGGAAACATGTTGAAATAACTGCTGGAGAGATGGATATTTAAGAGATTTTTCAAATTAAATTATCTCTAATCACTGTGGGGGATATCTTCCTAAGCACGCGGGGGATTTCATAGAATCACAGAATAGTTTGGGTTGGAAGGGACCTTTAAAGGTCATGTAGGCCAATGCCCCTGCAATGAGCAGTGGCACCTTCAACTAGATCAGGTTGCTCAGAGCCCTGTCCAACCTGACCTTGAATGTTTCCAGGGAGGGGGCATCTACCGCCTCTCTGGGCAACTTGTTCCAGTGCTTCACCACCCTCATTGTAAAAAATTTCTTCCTTATATCTAGTCTAAATCTTCCCTCTTTTAGTTTAAAGCCATTACGCCCTGTCCTATCTCAACAGGCCTCGCTAAAAAATTCGTCCCCATCTTTCCTGTAGGCCCCCTGTTCTACTGAAAGGCCACAGTAAGGTGTTCCCGGACGCTTCTCTTCTCCAGGCTGAGAAAGCCCAACTCTCTCAGCCTGTCCTCGCAGGAGAGGTGTTCCATCCTTCTGATCGTTTTTGCGGCCCTTCTCTGGTCCTGCTCCAACAGGTCCATGTCTTTCCTGTGCTGAGGGCTCCAGAGCTGGACGCAATACTCTAGGTGGTGCCTTCACCAGAGTAGAGTAGAGTAGCAGAATCATCTCCCTTGACTTGCTGGCCACGCTTCTTTTGATGCAGTCCAGCTTATGTTGGTTCACATTGTCAGCTCATGTGCAGCTTTTCATCCTCCAGAACCCCCAAGTCCTTCTTGGCAGGGCTGCTCTCAATCCCATCATCCCCTAGCCTGTATTCATACCAGGGGTTGTCTTGGCCAGATGCAGTACCCTGCATGTGGCCTTGTTGAACCTCATGAGGTTCACACAGGCCCACTCCTCGAGCCCGTCCATGTCCCTCTGGATGGTATCTCGTCCCTCAGGAATGTCAACCGCAGCACTCAGCTTGGTGTCGTCCACAAACTTGCTGAGGGTGCGCTTGATCCCACTGTCTATGTCATTGATGAAGATATTAAACAGTACTGGACACAATACGGACCCCTGAAGAACACCACTTGGCACCGATCTCCATCTGGACATTGACCACTACCCTCTGGGTGCGACCGTCCAACCAATTCCTCATCCACCAAACAGTCCACCCATCAAATCCATATCTCTGCAATTTAGAGAGAAGGATGTTGTGGGAGACTTTACAGAAGTCCAGATAGACAACATCCATATCTCTTCCCTTGTCCACAGATGTAGTCACTCCATTATAGAAGACCACTAGTTTGGTCAGGCAGGACTTGCCCTTGGTGAAGCCATGCTGGCTGTCTCAAATCACCTCGCTGTCCTTCATGTGTCTTAGTATAGGTTCTAGGAGGATCTGTTCCATGATCTTCCCAGGCAGAGAGGTGAAGCTGACAGGTTAGTAGTTCCGAGGGTCCCCCTTTGTAACCTGTTTAAAAATGGGTGCAATGTTTCCATTTTTCTAGTCACCAGGGACTTCACCTGACTGTCATGTCACACTTTTCAAATATCATGGAGAGTGGCTTGGCAACTACATCAGCCAATTCCCTCAGGACTCTGGGATACATCTCATCAGGTTCCATAGACTTCTGTATGTTCAGGTTCCTCAGGATCACAAACCTGATCTCTTACAATGGGAGGGACCTTTCTCCCCCAGTCTCTCCATCTTGCAGTCCATCCACTCTAGAAGTGTGGGGAGAGAGGTTGCCAGTGAAGATGGAGGCAAAAAAGTTGTTGAGAACCTCAGCCGCCTTCTCATCCATAGTTACCAGTTTGCCAGTCTTGCTCATCAGGGGGAACATGCTTTCTTTGACCTTCCTTTTCTGGCTGACGTACCTGTAGAAGCCCTTCTTATTCTTTGCTTCCCTTGCAAAGTTCAGCTCCAGCTGTGCCTTGGCATTCCTGACCCCAACCCCACACAGCCAGGCAGCGTCCCTGTACTCTTCCCAGGATACCCGTCCCTGATTATCTCTTTCTTGCCCTTCATTTTGGCCAGCAGGTCTCGACTCCGCCATGAAGGTCTCTTGCCCTCCTTTTGTGATTTCTTACACCTGAAGATCGAGAGCTCTTGTGCTCTATGGGAAGCGTCCTTAAAGATCTGCCAGCTCTGTTCTGCTTCTTTGTCCCCGAGAGCAGTTTCCCAAGGGGTCCTATTGACTAACTCCTTGAAGAGCTGGAATTTTGCTTTCCTAAAATTCAGGGTCCTGACTTTGCTATTCGCCTGACCCATATCCCTCAGGACTGGGAACTCCACTAGTGCATGATCACTGCAGCCAGGCTGCCTCCACTCTTGACGTCACCGATTAGCTCACTTGCAGTGGTGACCATCAGGTCCGGTATTACATCCTCTCTGGTGGGGCTGTCTATTACCTGGATTAAAAAGTTGTTTTCTTTTAATAGCACAATTCCCAATGAAAGCACAAGCACAGAACTTGGTTGAGTTTAGCTCTGTTTGCTTTGAAATTTTAATATTTTTTTTTTTAAATTTCCAGATATTCCAATGTCACTAAACTCTCCATACACTGATATCTTTGTCATATCAACATTTTCCTAGGAAAAAAGTATTAATATGAATATGTGGATGATAGTAAGTACTTAGAAGATTGCAACAAGCAGAGTAATTAGATAATTCTGATCTACTTATATATCTGTATCAGTGATATTCTATAGCTGCATTATTTGTATCCATCTGTTTCTATATAGCCATAATTCAATGTGTTTCTGTTGGAGGGATAACATCAAGAATGGATCAAAAATAAATATATTAAATGGTTTTATTTCATTGTTTAGAATTGCATTATCACAAAACTGGAAACCTGAAATATTGTGCTGGAGTATTTTACAGAAAGAAAGGAAAAATCCAAATCCTCCCCCGCCCAAGACGTCCAAAAGCTGCCTTTTAACTGATGAACTGTATAAATCTCCAGCAACATTGTGATTTTTGTTTCAGTAGTTTCTCCAGAGATTCATCATTGATGAATTTGTTCTCACCAGAAAAGCTAAATCCTACTCATTTAAAGATAACAGTATCTTCCACTAAAACTGTCTCTATCCAGATATAAAAAAGCATTACCCTGCCAATAGAGAACTGACAACATAATGAATCAACAATGAAACCTTAAGCCGGGAGAGCTTTAAGGTGAATAAGTCTGTTTTGATTATAATTTATTCATGGATCAATCTAAAGGTAATTGAGCATATTATGAACTAAAAAAGGTGCTTGTTTCCTAATGGTAAAAAGTAGAGAGAACGCTCTGCTTCAGATTGCTGCAATTTTTACGGGCACACCAGCAAGTAGCCTAACTGGTGAACAGGGCAGCGCAATATGTGTCAGACTTTATTTCTAACTTTGAAACTGATCTGCTCCTTATTCTGGGAAAGTCCATGTATGTCTCCATGATGTAGTCATGGGTTGCTTATTTGGGAGCTGTCTCCTGCTAAGGGGCTGGATGCTATCTACTGCTAGAAGACCCAGATTTCAGCTGGCACATCTAGGTATCATTATAAACTGAAAATAAGCAACAGTCTCCTACAGTACTCTAGTGGATCTGGAGTAAATCCTGCTGGTATACTACTGAGTTGGGGCACCAGAAAGAACAGTGGAAAATAGTAATTTTCATAAAAACTTATTTTCAGGGAGCAGTGGTCACAAGGTAAAGGAAGAATTGCCATAAGCAATTCTAGGGATCAGTGGCTCATGGAAATTTGGGGTAGCAGTATATTAGCTATGAGGCAACACATTTCAAAGATAATGTTTCCCTCAAGTGTGAAAAATTTCCCATATTGAATGTAATGTCATTATTCAATTCCTTTTATACCTGAGTGTTGCCTTCTGTCTGAGGTATGAAGATGTGTATGCATTCATTCTCTAAATTCCTCTTGTGCACTTTCAATGTGTAAACAATTTTAAGTGACACAGCAATGTCCCTCATAAATCCGGCAGTGGAACTGAAGCCAAATTGTCTTATTTCACATGCTTTACATTTTTCAAATGTAGATGTTTCTGCTCGCACGTAGAAAAACTAGGTAAGAACAAGAATAAAGACTGAAAATGTCTGACAAACTGAATTGCTAAAAGAGAGGTCAAATTGCTCTACTGAAATATTCTATACTGATTGCAGTAGAGATGCACCAAACAATGTCCCACATACTCTGTAGCTATGCAAATGGATGGATAACTGTGACACCAAAACTTTGCCACGTAGTGACAAACACTAGTGTGTTCTAAAACACTAGTGTGTTTTAGAAATCAAACAAGAGGTGGCTCTTCATCTTCCTTCTCAGTGGCTTGTTTTTCTAAATAGACCTTTCTCTGAAATGACTTAACCAACAGCTTTCCCTCAGAGAAGGAGAGCAGAAAGGAGGAGAAAATACAAATTCTCTAAATGATTGGAAAGGACAAAGGTGGTCAACTATCTTCACAGAATCACAGAGTGGTTGAGACTGGAAGGGACGTCTTGAGACCCTCAGAGGAGGGTCAACTACAGCAGGTTTCACTAGTTTGTCTATGAGGATGCTATGGCACACGGTGTTGAAAGCCTTGCGAAACACCTAATGCTCTCCCTCTCATCTACCAAAGCAGTCACCTCATTGTAGTAGGCTATCGAGTTGGTCAAATGTGGTTTGCCCTTCATAAATCTATGCTGACTACTCCCTCCCTGTGAAGAACAGATGATCTATAATTGGTTTAGCTATCCTCCCCAGATACCACTCCTGTAAACACGCAGAAAAGCTGGGCTTCATCCCTTTGCTGCCTTGGCAGGGCTACATATGGGGAAGGTTTCTCATTGGCTTCAGAGAACTAGGGAGACAAGCAGCTGGGCAGGTAAAAGCTGAGAGTTTAACAGCTTGGGAGGCTACACAGCCAAGTGACTACCTCAGACACAGTTAAAGCTATGAAGATTGCAGACAAGAATAAGTAGCTTTGAATAGGTGAAGCAGGACCCCTCAAAGTGGAAGCATGTTCGGAAAGGCAATCAGATAAGGGAAACATTAACATTTAAGCAAGGTAGACAACTGCCCTCACCCAGGAACTACAAGAATTTAAATCAGGTTTGTATGGGTCATTTTATATGCCCTCAGCACAAAGGTTTTAGTAATGTTTGACCCCCATTTGTTCATGTGGAAAACTTTCTATATTTGATGTATAAAGTTTTCCAGAGAAAGCAGTTTTAATTTTAATGGTTTTTCCAGTTGCTTCTGAATCCTTCAGGTTTATTTTTTCTAAAGTTTAATGTACTCAAAATGGCTGCATATATTTAGAATCCTTATTACATGCTGCAGGTACGTGTGGCCTTGACCATACTTTACACTGCGCAACAGTTTCCATTCAGTGGTGTGCCTTCACCCTCTTGCAACTTTACAAAAAAAAAAAAAAAAAAAACA
>VYZM01003145.1:287201-300752 GCA_013398915.1 Dromas ardeola | reverse complement strand
AAAAAAAAAAAAAAAAAAAAAATTACTGGAGTTTTCTGAAGTGGTGTCTGCTTTTTAACATGTTCTCAGAGAATACAATGAAACATGACTCCAACATTTCCAGAGAGGAAGAAAACACAAAGTCCCAGTACTAAAGAACAGCAACAGTAACAACAACAAAATCTTGTCACAATGTCAAGGTAGCTTGTTCTCCTTCTGGGGAAAAAAAACCAACCCAACACCTAGCCCAGCAATAAAGCCAAAAGCGGAGTTCTGTTACTCTGAAGGTAGCAAATAACACACATATTCATATTCATAGATTATATAGAGAGAACATTTTGCACAAGCTTTCCCCACTAATTGGGTAAACTGCTTAACTAATGAAAACAAAGTATGTATGGCAATGGAGAAAGTGAAGCTGCTAATTCTTATTCTTTTACATGTTCTTACTCTTTCAGACATTCAAAGCTAAATTCTCTTAAATAGCTGCTCTTCTCTGTGCCAGTCTGGCAATGCCCAGCGCATGGGCCCTTCCCATACGCTGCATGGTAAGGGCCCATGGGCATGAAGGAGTCATCCTGATGTCAGCAGGGTTCACGTCAGGACCTCCAGCAGGGAATCCTGCGAGAGTCCTCCCCATGGCACGCGGGCAGGTGACATGCCATGGAGAGGATGGGATACTTCGCTCTATCATTCTCCAGCTGACAGAGTTTTTTGGGCCAACACCAGTTGTTACAGCCCCCGAAGCTGCTGTAGTTATGTTAGCAAGAAGCTGCAGAGAATTTGTCCCTTGTATTAAAGGTTTCACACGTTCTCTTCTGCTTCATTTATTGTAGCTGAGATATTACTGGCATCACTGCCTTTAATGATGTGGAAATGCCTTCAAAAATAAAGGACTGAACACAACAATTCTTTAGAAAAAAATGAACTCTGCCTTTGAGTTATTTTGATTTTTGTTTCTTGGAACTTGTATTTGCTTTCTAAACAGCGCTGTCTCAATATTCTGTAATTACTGCACATATACTTGTTCCTGTAACCTCTGCTCCCCACACTGCGTGTGTATGTACCATTGCATTTAGTTACTCAACTATTCTGCCCGCTCTTTAGACCATGATTATTTAAAGCGGGTGAGCTAACCCCCAGCCCTGCAGTAATTCTGAGACTAAACCGACATTAACGTGTGTTCTAGGAAAACATATTGCTGTGACCTCACCATGAGATATATAGTACCATGCTTGAGCATGCAGATAAAACCATTATTTAAAATAACAATTATTTCTTCTTTCATCATTTTTCTAACACTGCCAAAATTTTCTCTATCCTACTCAAAATCGCGAATGAATTATTCTTCATGCACTACCTCAAATGTTTGGTTTCTAGCAGCTTATATATACCAAGTGAAGGAGAAGATTTTAGGATTATAGGCTTACTATAGTGCAGCAAAAACTTACATTCTACAAATGTACTGAAGTCATGAAATATTCATCAATAAAACAAAAAGGAGTTAATATTTGAAGCAAGCTTAGACATCTACAATCAAAAGCCAGGATGACATAGATGATAAAGAAAATGTTACCTTCTGGGGTGAAGAAAAGAAGATACTGATACACATTACTGTGCTACTTCATGAACATCTGGCAGTCTGTCACTTAATAGACAACAACATCTTCTCTAAACAGAAGAGACTTGAATTCATCAGGGATTCCTGTAGTACAGTATGTGCTTAACTTAAGTACCTGCTTTCTGTGATTTCCATAGATTACCATATTCATGACACTGTGGAGTGAAAGCATTCTTCTCACTCTCTAACCAGAACATGCAAAAGAAATTAAAACATTGGCAGGCACTTTGTCTCCAGTTTGTTGGACATGTGAGGAAAGGACTTTCCACCCATTTATGCAGATGAAATTCTGCCAGCTAAGCAGCAGCGTAACAAAGATGTCAGCAGAACGGCTATTAACAAATATCTGACAGGCAAGCAAATAGAACTGTATTCGAATGCATTTAGGAACCGCTGATCAGTATCAGTTGAGCCTTAGTACTGGAAAAAAAACTTTGTGCAAACAAGATTTTGTGCTTTTACTGGTACAGAAGTAAAAATAATCAGTCCCGTATTCACATTTTCATGTGCATCTATATACCAGAATGTATATATATCCATACATTCAGCTTACTTGTTTATCATATCAATGTTGTAAGTTACCTGATCATACGAAAAAATACCATTGCTAGATACTTTTACTCACCTTCTCCTCCAAGGTGGCTGGCAACTGAGTTATTCAGAACAACCCTAAAATCATCTGTTTCTTTGGATTTAAGCATCCTCTTCTGGGAGTACATATACTGAGGAGATTGAACTCTAGCAGTACCTAATGGCTGTCTCTTTTCTAGGTCTTTTCAAAGAAGTTTCAGAGGTGCTAGCTAGACAATTGTAAGGGAAAAGTTAATCTTTTCTTACAACTATGAGAAAGCATGAATATCCTTGCTGCTATGGCTACATTAGTGGTTACCAACCGACCTGTCAATCATAGATGCTGCTGACCCAGCACGGTGAGCGGAGTTGTATTAAGCTGAATTTGCTAATTCCTCTTGTGGTAAATGAGCTAGGTCAGGTACCAGGAGCAGCTTAGCCCTGTTTCTAGAACTGTGAAGCCCCACGAAGCTGTATTTAAACTGCCTACATGACCTATGTGAACCTGTTCAAAAGCTCCTTGAGCAACCTGACACTACCACGCAGCCCAAGTGCAAATACACCTGGTGGGTAGGACGGCAGGGCGAGGTGAAATGCACATCATCTACATCCTCCTTAGCTCTCCCACACTCCCTTCCAGCATCTCCCTGGTGGAAATACGGCTCTAGACACCCTGCAGTACTTAGACATAGAAAGTCTATGTACGCACCACGGCCATATAAAAAAACATACAGTCTAACCAGTCATGCCCATCAAATGCGTGCTCTCAGGGGAATGGGAGACTAGGCAGAGAGGGCAGCCAGCAACCATCTCTTCCAGCCTCTGGAAGAAACAAAGATTTTTAAAGCTACTCTATGAGGCTTTGACTACATTCAGTAAAATAACTACTGATGCCACTGTGTGCAAAGAAAAGTGCATTTTCACCATTGCTATACGTGTTTTAGCTGCAAATTTATGTATAAAATACTTTTTACTAACAGTTAAACCTTGCACAAGTGGTAAGAGCATACACTTCTTCCATCTGCTGGAACCTTTGCAGATCTTTGTTTTGTTTTTGTTTTGATTTTTGTTCATCTGGCCTTTTTGTTTTATGTATTTTTTACATGGAAGCTCCAGATTTATTACCAACTTGCCTATACTGTAAACAGCATACAATTTCAATATATCTAGAAATAAACTCTGCTTTCCCCTGGTAGATCACACACCACATAACTATGCATATATTGTTGCACTAATAGATTACTTAAATGCAAACCATTGCTAATAATTCCTAAGCAAACCTTCTTCCACTTCAGATTCATTGTAATCCATCTCTTATGGCAGATGAACTCCAGCACTTATCCTCCTTCTGCACAGGCTACAATGCTTTCCCTCATTCATCTCACACACAGTAATCCTTCCATCTCTACTTCACACAATCCTAATTTAAATGTAAAGTATTCAGTGCAGACAAATGAGCTCTAGTCAACTCTTGCAGTTATGACCAAGGAGCCTACCATTGCCTTTTAGAATCTTCAAACTCAATAAAACAATGATTTTTATCATCACCTCAATAATCTAAACTCACTAAATTTCATGCTAAGTGTCAGAATGAATAGTTCTGGCATTAATAGTAAGTGCTTTTACCCCTAGATAGTCCAAACTCCCACTTCAGTTGGCGAGAGATAGAATGAGAAAACGTTGAATGCTTTCCTATGAAGAGTTTGGGTATTCTGGTTTGATTAAGGCCTTCCAACGCTTTTGAAAATGTGACAAATCAACACATAACACATGACATTAAAAAAATTATGAAAATATAGCCAGATGATAAAATTATAATGGTCCATTGAAAGAAAGTGATGATGAAGAATTTTGATCATTTGAAGTTATTAAAACTTTTAAACAGATCTAAAAAGAAGTAATTGCTAAACTATTCCAAATGAATATCAAACTTATTTTATGAATAAAATATCAATAATGCATTACAAAAGTGATATCTTCACTAAACTGATACAAATGCCTCCTATATCACCATCAAGCAGTGAGGTATCAATGCG
Organism: Dromas ardeola; assembly: GCA_013398915.1. Lineage (NCBI taxonomy): Eukaryota > Metazoa > Chordata > Aves > Charadriiformes > Dromadidae > Dromas > Dromas ardeola. The sequence goes on along the minus strand of VYZM01003145.1, from coordinate 296,546 downwards.
TAGGTACCAAAGTAATAGACGCTATATAAAAACCTAATGTAGACAAACAGAAAAGTGCTCGTTAGAATCAACCTTCCAAGTCCCCCACAGTGCCTCTCTTGCATATTTATCTGTTTTTATAACAGCTAAAGTACAATATCTAAAGAAATATTATATTCTGAAATGACATTACAATGGTCATATATTCTAAAATGCTAATTTCATTAGATCTTCACTCAAGTCAATCAGAGGAAGAATTTGATTTTTAAAAATCTAACATGCAAATCATTAGAAATAAAGATCACAGGCATACATCACTGTATTTTTAAAAACTATCTTGTTTTAAATTACTATAATGGCTTTAAAATGAGTACTGATCATCTTGTTACCACAAGACTTCGCTGATTCGTATGCATAGTTAGGTTTGCAAGCATATGCATTCCGCTTGCTCTCTGCTATTAAATACAACCACAATCACAAATTGCTTCAACAGGCCATCCACTTTTTCACTGGTTATGTGCTTCTTACAGCTGAACAATGGAGATAGATAAACCTTTCCTTTTCATATCACTTTGCACTGTGTACTCATTGGGCTATTTTGCAGGTCAAAAGGATTGGTATGGCACAACAAACTATCTAATTTATCCTTGCAAAGAAACTCCTGCCCTGACCCTACAAGCTTTTACGCGTGGCTGACCTTTACACATGCAAGTAGTTACACTGACCAAAGTTAAGCTTCTGTGCAGCAACTGGGGAAATCGGGACCATGTCTCACTAGCTGACCACAACCAACCCACCCTTCTTGGATGTGCACACATGGTTCCACCTCACTTCATCACAAGAGTTACAGGTGCCCAATGAAAGATAAAACGGAGCCTACAGTGTTCACCTCTTTTGCATTGTTTGAAAAAACTGTCATGTCTTCAGCTGTTCTGCACCCCAGATATTTCCAGATAACATATCTCTTGACAGATGAGTGGTCACGCAAGCCCCACAGAACTTCGCTACTCAAAAACCTGCCATATTTTAAAATCTCCTCCTCATTTAAATCGTAAAAATAAAATTATTTTTTTCTTGATATAATTCATCTTGTTGAAGTTATGCCAGATATTTACAGTGATTCAATCTACAGCTCAAAAAAAAATAATCTAGAGCCATTTTGACCATAAGACAGAAAGAGAAACAAAATTTTTTACTTAGTGCAGCTTCTCCACATTAATGCTGTCTACAACAGAGCTGCTGCTATAAAGGTCACAGATGACATAATTTATATTATTATAGATAATCCATGTGGTCTGTCTGTCCTTTTTTCCTCCATATTTTACAGAGGTGCTGTGTATTTTGTTGGATGAAGCTCCTAGGAGAGCTCCAGTCTGAGCGGCTCACAAAGGCAGGAGCAGTCACCACACAGGAGAGATTTGCTGCTTCTCCCCAGGAAGGCTGGGACCATTTCCTGCCTCCAGAAAAGATACAGTGAGTGGTCCTGCATGAGCAGTAAGTCTGTTCCCAAATATCCACTCTTTCTGTGTGCAGACCGCTTTGACGAGCCGTGACACCATAGCAGGACAAACTGCTTCCCATCAGGTGTGAACCTGGAGCGGGGTGGGCAGGGAGACGAGGCAGGGTAGCAAAATGTAGCTTAGCTACGTGGGCTTCACGGATACCCGTGCCACAAAGCCAGCTCACAGCTGTGAAGTATTTGAGCAGCACTTGATTTTGCTAGAGATAGACCAAGGGTTGCCCTCCCGTGCCCCATGGCTGCTGGAAATGCTTGGTGCGGAGCTGGAGCGCTCACTGACCAGGCGGGGGGAAGGAGAAGGGGCGATTCAAATTCCCCACTCCCCCTCTGCCACCCCAGGCTGCTGCCTGCTCTGACAGTAACTCGACTGACAGAGCGGCTCGTGCCCCTCAAACACTGTTTCAGGCTATCTGCAGGCTTAGAGAAACATTTCTCTGTGCTCAGACCTCAAAAGTCAGAGAGCGCACCTCGCGCCAGCCTTTAATCCTTCTTCCAGATGGATTATTTTCAATCACCTTTTTGAAGCAGAGTTCTCTGAATTTCCTGCACATAAATGTGTTTATGCAGGAATAAGCAAGCTCATTGTGGTGGCATCCCTCAGTTACATCTAGCTGAGATGGCATTATTAAACATGAATATAACTGCTCTCCATCCTTAACCTGGGAAGCAGCACATACAAAACTTAGTAATTATGACTGAAAAAAAAAATTCCAACTCAACCTTCTTGCAACTTAGGTTAGGAGGATTACTCTGACCTCCAATACTGCCCAAAATTTTCTGCAAAGAGACTGCCTGTCACACAGCTGTTGCAGTGGTGTGGAATTTAACAAGTCAGCTGCAAAGTTTGTCAATGGCTTGTTCATCAGTTTGTGTTCTGCCCCACTGACCAAGGAAAAAAGTGCCTCCTTATCCATATCTTTGCCTCCTGCTCATATGATGCAGACATTTGGGGTGAGACTAGAAAATATACTCACTCCTGCTTTAGACAAATTACAGGGTCTCTCCCATTTTGGTGGCTTGCACTCAAGTTCATGATTTATCTTGAGGAAAAGGTTTGATCTTAGCAGAGTCCCGGGTCATATTTCTTGGTGGTTGTTAGCCTGCTGATCATAGTATTGCCCTTTGATTTGTTCTCTTTTTGTTATTCCTTTCCCCATTGCCAGCCGTAATGCTTCCTGAGGCAGCAGACGCGGAGGCATAGACGTGTCCTGACATCAGTATGGCACCGGGCTGCTGTGAGCGCTTTCTGCGAGAGCCATTCTTCCACCGGAGGATGTCTTCCTCTTTGTGTTTTAAAAAAAAATTGCAGTTTCGGTTCTTGACTCAGTTTTGCCATTCGACTTGCTGCAAGGCGATGGTAGTGACAGCAGTGACGAGAAGTGGACTAGATTTTTATTCTCAGGTTATTTGCATGCATGAACAAGAAATAGCCCTGGCTCCACCATCTCCAAGTGCAGTTTAGCAGTGGGGCTGCCAGAGTGCCCAGTCCTGATCACGTCATCTGCAGTGATTGCTGCAAAACGACTGTCAAGCCACTGAAGTCTGACTAATATAGCAAAGGTTAGGTTCTGAAATTTGTTGTTTGAAATCAAGTCCTTTTCCTCAGAGTCTATTAAGAATGAAATGAGTTTTTATGTCTCTCCTTTCTGTTAGGCCTGTGTTTCTCCAGGGGAAATGCAACTATCTGCACAGCTGGATGCTCCCCAGCACACAGCCAGCCTTTTGAACGGAGGATTCTGTCCCAGAATAGCTTTGACAGGCACCCAATGGCATTTCTGCTCAGTGATCTGGGTGCTGTAACTTGAGCACATATTGTAGAGTTCCACTTACCTGTGGGGTTGCAGTACTCCGGGAGATGATGGGACTTTTCCCTGCTCATACAGCCAATGTGAAAGATCGATGGGCATGAGCTGACACTAAATTTTTGCTTTGTTCAAACACTCCTTTGAACTACAAAGTTCTTTTGTAGCCCCTGTCTCAAACTGAAAAATACTCCTTAAATAATACTTATGTTGAATGTCCTCATTTTCTCTATTTCTATTATTTTGGGAATCTGACATTCTTGTTCAGTCGTCCTGGTTTTGTGTACAGCAGCCTGGATAAGAAGTCAGGGATGTACATCACAATCCCTTTCCAGATGTCGAGCAATGCGCATCCCTGCAGGTTTAGCAGCATTCCCTTGTGGTTACTGAGGGGGTGCAAGTTCTGGCTTTATAAAATGCTTTCTAATAATCGATAGTCACTTTCTATTCGTATTGTTTTCTGCCCTTAAAACCTAAGGATTGAAGTATTGTCTTGCACACATTACTCCAGTACGTCCCGGATGTGCTGCTCCTACACTCTGCTGGTGGATGTAGAAGCCTTTTTGGAGGACCTATGTTCTGCGTATCCCTCACGCAAACAGTAGTGCCTCCCCTGTCCTGCCTTGTGCGATATAACAGCCTTGCCATTCGTGTGCTGCAATGCTGCATCGTGGGATATTTTGTACAGCTCCTTTTTATATGAGATGACTTCAGCGAATTACAACAGTTGTATTCATAGTGTGGTTTTGTTTAGTAATCACCTCAGGAGACCGTACAGTTCTGAAAAGCATGGAAAAGTATTGTGAGATGGTTTATGAATCCCACTAACCTTCAAACTGAGTTACCCATTTTCATGTGTGGGTCTATCCTGCATGGTTTTTACTATTTAGGAGCTGGGTAATAGCCTTTGGGAGGTCAGCAATTATCCCAGTGCTCCAGGAGTCAAATGCAATTTCATCTCATTTTATTTCATTTTAGATTTATTGCCTTGGTCGTTTCAAGCAGATAGATGAGAATGTAATCATGATCAGCTACAGCTTTTGCTGCTCTGTTTCTGCATCTATACAGCTATGGCAGCAATCCCAGCCAGCCCTGTTAGTTCTTCTTGCCGATACTGTGACATTCTTCTACCACAGATTTGATCTCAAATTGCATTTTCTTCCACTTGCACCCACCCTAATGGATGTTCAAAAGGTACTGAGGTAGTTACTTTGTTTAATAATTATATCTAATACATTTGCAAATACATGACTATTGCATCAGAAACTGAAACTACTTTTACTTTTTTAAGATGGAAAGAATATTATCACCTGCAGGTCTGTATAATGCCTTGTTAAATTGCTAAAAGACTATGCATACGTACAGCTTGCCATCTTCTCTGCAGCTGACTTGCTGCCCATCTGACCTGCGGCTCTGGAAAACCTCAGCGACGAGACTTATGCCCTCCTTACTTTCACTTGCCTTACTGCTTTTTCTCTGAGTGCAGAGGACATTCTACTAAGCAAGTGCTCTCCTGGCTGCATCGCTGTATCCATTTCCAGCTCTCATCTGCCTAGAAGACATCCCAGACATTTAAACCACCGCGTAGATACTTTGCTACAGGGGTCTTACAGCTTACTATCTATTTGAGCTAAGTTTTCTGACTTTTTGTATGTAACTTTTAGGAATTGTTTGCCCCAGTTTAGTCACATGCTTCATTCATTCACTTGGTGTAGTTAAAAGCAGAGTATTTGTATGTTATCTGTATTTCCTGGTATTTTAATTTGTTCAATTTTTCTTGGTAATTTGCATTATCCTGCTGGTATTTTGATTGTTCTGTTGTGTAATATTATGCTGTACATTTTTGTCAGCACTCTTAGATTCTCACAAAACACCAACAAAGTCTCTGTTATCTAGCATTTACTGATGTTCAACTATCCAGCTGGCATTCAACCTCCTCTCTGCTTTTCTGCTGCTGCTCTTAGTTTAAAGTTCATGCTTGTGCAAATGGCACCAAAAGTTTACTTTCGCTCTTGCATAGTGCATCAAAGCCAGATATGTGCAAAATTACATTTTCTGAGTCAGTTTGTTTTCCTGATGTGGTGCATTTTTTCTTTTTGCTATTGTAAGCAAGCTTTGGCAAAACAATTTTCTTGCCAGTGCAAAGAATCCCATATGCGAGAAAATTACCAGTAGATTTTTCTCCTCTGCTTTGTGCGAATGCATTTATGTTTGCACAAAAATTTTCCTTGTCTATGCAAACATTTTCTTTTCTGAGTGGTTAACGGCTTCTGTCTCTGCTCCACTGATGGCTGGTCTCGCTTTGCTCACTAATTGCGCACATTAGCTCTGCATTGCTGTAATGCTGCTACATGCGCTCTCCAGGTGCCTCTACATTAGTGTTTTAGCTCAGATCAAGAGCACACCTTTAGAAGTGACTCTCCTGATTATCCCCACATACTGCACTTTGGTTCTCACAGCACAGCAGTCTCCGAGAGCACAAACTGGATTTTATTTTGGATGAAATGAAACCTGAATGTGTGCTCCAGGGGAGCACCTAAAATGAGCTCCAGCTGCTAATGAGCATTTAGCCCATGAGATGAGACTAGAGCTAGAACACAGTAAAAACCCCAAAATGCATATTGTGTGGACGCCAGTCTGCAGCATCAACCATTTCATTCTGCAGCTCCATACCTATTTGGCCTATTTGTCTGCACGACTATTTAATGTAAACATAGCTTCTGAGTGCTGTCATTTGAAACATGGCAACTTTGTCCCACCTACAAACTGAATTCATCCATTGGGATGCCAAGAACTCACGAGTTAGCTGTTTTGTAACGTTTGGAAAGACATTTTCTAGACTGTCCATACTTGGATAATACATATATGCACACATTAGTCATAGCATACATAAATGTGTATATTAGTCATACATTCATATTAAATTACATTACATTCTATTTATTTTAGATAGAAGATATTTCTGGGGTGTTTCTAAAAATTCTCACCAGTTTTCCTGATTTTGGAGCCTCAGGCTATGAGATCTCTTTTTCCAGTGCAATTCTTCGCTAACATCCAATATAGCTCATTTTTATGTCCATCTGTCCATCTTTCATGCCTACTCTCATACTACCATAACCATTGCTTTGTCTCTTTTTTTTTCTTTTTTCTTTTCTTTTTTTTTTTTTNNNNTTTTTTTTTTTTTTTTTTTTGAGTGTTTTGCAAGACACTCAGTCTATATCCATAGGAGTAAATCAGTGTCTGGGAATGTTCCTGGGCACAAGGATGTCATCTATCCTAACAAAGCGTTACAAGATTTTTTTGCCCACTTTTGGCCTGTGCTGACTATCAGTGTCCCAGGCAATTCCTGGAGAGGGTTTGGAAGTCAGCATGCTCCAGGAGCCATTCCCAGCAGGCACCCTGCCTGCAGCCAACCTGCTTTGGAGACTAACAGCTTCTGATCATCGGCACAGGCTGCTCAGTGCCAGCTGGCCTAAGCACCTAGGAATATTCCTGGGCACATTTAATTTGAAAGTACAGACATATCTATCCTTTCTGAAGTGAGGTGCCTATAGGAATCCAGTCACTTCTGATGCCAACACCCAGGCACAATGAGGTAAAACAGTGTAACATCCAACTAGTTTCAATAAACGCTATTCTCTGTCATCAGTAACTTTCTGGAACTAGAGTTACAAAGCTTAATGCATAACCATAAAAAGTATGTCTTAGTGTGGAGTCGTTTATCACAGATATCACTGCATTTTTTAACACTTTAGGACATCCCTTTTCTTTTTTGTAAAAATAGAAGTACAAATACAACTCTAAAAAGCCAAGAAAATAAACAATGTTCCAGTGTTAGCCAAAGTAGGAGCTGTATCTTCAACCTAGTCTTAAAGCAAGCTCCTGTGCCAGGTGTGTCCTTAAAATAAATTATTTCTACCTTCTGCAGCTATTTTATACCACATAGTATTCCTTTCACGCTCTGCAAAATGCTGCTGTCGTCTTAGTTAGGAAGCGAAGCAACCTCAGGATGCTATAAAATTTTCTTTTTGACACTTTAACTGGTATCAGTGACACTGATACTGGTACAGACAGATCATAAAATCATAATATTTTGATTTAACTCTCCTTTCTAAGTGAAAAAACAGCTTTAAAAAGTTAGTGTTGATGATTACTTCCACAGGAATGCAGCTTATTTAATATAATCTGCTATCAATTTTTTTTTCCTTAGGAAAACTTTCCTTCAAAGTCTTCAAACATCTCCCCAACAGAAATGAGTAGATCTGGGGGTCCAGTGACTCCTCTTTATTACAATGAAACTGATCTGAGATATGCCAAATACTTGGCAGGTCCTAATGACAATACTGGGAGTATGGATCATATCTGAAGACTAGCCCAGACACCTAGTTCCTCTCTTCAAGAATAAGAAATACCTTGAGAATTCTGGTTATAATGTCTTACTTTTTTCTGAAAATAATACAAATAGAATATGCACAGAATCAGTCTGGGCAACAAAACTGGGAACAAGTTTTCATTTGCTTTCACTATTTAATTACGTTTCTTAAGCATGCCTCTCAGTGTCTCTGTTTCTGTTCCAGAAGACAAAAGAAAAGAGATAAAATGGACACTTGTTTCATATTGTTGTCTTCCCTTGCAAAGGTTTTATGCCACCTTCATCATTAAAATATCACAGCAGTGTCTGTTAACTAATGAACTGTACCTATCTTGCATGGCTCACCTGCTCTCTTATTCTCATTCTTTTTGTATGGGACAGGCTGCTTTGTGTTGGTAAGATTTTAGCAATTTCCTTCCTGTAAAAACAAAAGCAAGCAACATAGATACACTTCTGCACAGAGAAGGCAAAGTTGGAAAAGTGCCTTTTACTCTCAGGGTGAAAGGCAAAGGCACTACCTGAGTCTTAGGTCCTGTGGGAGCTTGTTCCACAGTTGTGGACATGCCCCTAAGCCAACTCAGTCACCTTACACAGCAGTATTATAAAAAGAGCATTGCTGAAAATCCAGCAAGCACAAGCAGTGAATGGAGTCATGAATTATAGTCTTCCCCTGGGGTTTAAGCTAGCACATAAGATACAAAGGATCTTTGGTACTGACGGTGCTGTTCTGTGCCTCGATGGCCCATCTAGGACTTCTACGCCACCAACACCCCATTGCCAGCACATGCAAGGAGCCAGAGAAAAAATAAGAGAAAAATAAAAAGTGGAGGTCATACAGAAAGTCAGTGCTTCATCTGAGATGGAAGATGGATCTTTCCTTCAGTGTGTACTGAACGCTACAGCTGAACTGCTGTGTCAGAAAATGATGGGAATACAGTCGAGAAAATGGAAAGCGGGCGGGCTGGTGTGCTCGCAGCAACTTTGGTTTTTGAGCAGACATGCTGCAGCATTTTCTGCAAGCTGAAGTTTTCCAGAAGATAATTACAACTGCTGCTACTTCACACTTTCCTTTCTTTTACCTCTTAGTAGAAGGTAAATCACAGCAATAATAAATCCTTCTATATAAATGCAAAGCAGAGCTAAAAATGAAATTGATGTCGCAATTTTAATTTACCACTTTCATTGTTAATTTATACACAAGCAGTGTGCTATGTTTCCCCTGGAAAATAGTCTAATTCCTTTCAAGTATCCCCCATGAAAACCAGGTACAGATACTCTGTGTTTCATGCTGTATTCTTTGTATGTCTTAAAAGACTTCTTATTTTTTGTAAGTTGGGAAAAAGAGCGTACCCCTGTAGCGAGACAAAGCAAAGCAGGTTTCAACCTTTATCTGAAGTTTCTGATTGCTGTGATAAGGGGTGAAGAATAATTTAAGATACCATCAGCTATAATAGATCACAGTAAAATTTACAGCAGCCTTTTTTAAAGTCTTACTGTTCTTATGTACATAAAAGCCATCATGGGCGCAAACAAAATTGAACTTTGTGGCTGAGCTCACTTCACAACTAGCAGCTTGGTTCCAGCGCGGATCACTAAGCCACACTTTTCAAAACTTCCCCCAGAACTTAAGCCCAGACAAACACCACAACATAAAATTTTCATCGCCAGCCCGC
>VYZM01003145.1:208813-286849 GCA_013398915.1 Dromas ardeola | reverse complement strand
AGAAGTTTCTGGGTAAATTATGCTACTCAAGTCTTTCCTACTGTCCATCTTCATCTTCGAGATGACCGTTTGGTATATTATTCACTTCTAAACAGGAAAGAGGGCAGCGCTATTGTGAACAATCGCGTTGTTTTCTCTGCCAGGTTTCCAGAGAAAGGGGACGCATTTTGGGTTGAAACTAAATTCAGATTAAACAAAGTATCTGTAATTTGGTCACCACCATTATTGCACTATTACTTTCATTGTAACGCTACTTAATTACTTAACATTTCAATTTGTATGAGCAAAAACTTTCATCTCTGAACTAGAAATATTTCCCTAAAACCAAGTAAAACATTTTCAAAAGATAAACATCAGAAATCAGTTTTGTACTGATTGAGCTAAAACTACATAGTGTTCAGCAACGTACTGAAATTATTTAAGTGTTTAAGCAATTGTTTATGACTACTGCTAAAATCAAAATTCTTTATTTTCTTAACGTCAAAAAAAGAATTCTATCCCTTCGTGTCTGTAAAAGACAAGTAGAAGTCAAGTGCAATAAAACCATCCCAGCCTAATGTTTTAATTCAGTTGTTCAATAATTTCTATTTCTTTGCATTATTTTTACTTTATTATACTTTTATAATACCTTCAAATATATCTATAAAACTTTACAGCCCTTTTCCAATAGCATATGGTATGTGTTGTGAAGAGAAGCATGTTTATGAGCTGCAAGACAGGAAGAAAATTAAAGTACCCTTATGGGACTGAGGCGGGGAAAGTTGACTGAGATTTTGATGTATCCACCACTACCTATCTAATTCTTGAGTGTCCACGTTTTCATTGCAATTGCATTATAGAATTATCTTGTGTTGGGCTGATAACAATGTACAATCTCTCAATGCTTGAAACTGAAAGCAAGTTAAGTTGCAACACAGTCCCTTTCACAGCAGCAACTAAGTATATCCTGGCTAAATGAACAAAGCTAGCCTTGAATGAATTGAAAATGAATTTTAAATGAACTAACATTTATTCCACTAGAGATGTGGATGTAAATATTCAATGTAGCTAGGTAGTATTCAAAAACCATTTGTCATATCCTGATCTAATTCCATTCTCTAAATGAACATCGGTCAGCTGGGATAGGATCTAACAGCAGAGGCTTACTTGTCTTTGAGCTAGATGGGCTTAAATGTGGCTGGTCACAGTTCTCAGTTCTGGGTTTTTAAAATGAACTTTCAGGGACAACTTCTGTGGCTGACGCTATTTTTGGGGAGAATGACTACACAAGGTGGTCACATCATCCGTGGGATAAAAGCTTTTGGAGTCCTCTCGTCTTTCCTGCAAACCTGACTCCAGCAAGAGGGAACCTTGCTGGAATTTCAGGACATATCTGCAGAACAGCTGAGAAACACAAACATAACAAAATACTTCTTGCACGTGCACACACATACACATGGCTCCCTCTGGATAAGGAATGGTCTCCCTGGTTGAGGGAAGATGTTCTTTTGGAAACAGCTTTCTGCATTCTTTTTTGACTGTGTGTTTCTGCTTGTCAAGCTTTCAGTGTCTGAACCACACTAAGCTTCTGGGCAGGAAAGGGTTCATCCGCCCCAACACAGGTCTCTAGTGCCATGCTCCAAGATCCAGACCTGCACAGGTGCCTCAGATACCTGTAAGGTCTTAAACCACATCTGGAGGCAAATAAATCCCACTCTGAGTGTGTAATGTCCTGGTATCTGATTTCAATGCTTACAATCAGGGACTTCACTCTTTGTGCTGGAGACTCCTAAGGGTAATTCAGCCAGTCAGATACCATACATTGAGACCTCTCTCAATGGATGAGCTGGGGATAGTATTTCGACAGTTAAGTTGGATGCTTACGATAGACTGTGTTAAGATTCCACTGCAAAATAAATGCTCAATTCTGCACTAAAATTATATTCCTAATGCATGCTGAATTAAGAACTAGTACTCATACAGTCAAAACAGTGGTCATGACTCCACACAGGCATCCCCTCCCAAACTGCCATTTAGGAACTAGACAACTAAAGACATAGACCGGATGGGAAGGAAATGCTTTTTTAAAATGGAGGCAGAGAGGGAGACTTTCAAGCTTTTCGGACTGCACGTTCATCACTCAAATGTTGTTATAAATACCTTTGCAAACAACTCACACTCTGTAGACAAAAATACCTCACTGATAAACAACAGAGAAATAAATTAAGTCCTATAGAAAAATGTAAACACTAAGTTTTTCCTCCATCTGCTTTATCCTGGTAATTAAATCCAAAATCCAGCAGTAGGCACAGAAGCCCACCCACAGACCAGGCAGTGAAGGTCAAAAACCATGCTATGACAAAATCGCTAACAAAATGGCTGCAGTCTATCAAATGAATGATGATGACTTTGCTGTGAAGAGAGTTCTGGAGCGGGAGGCATTTATTAGCCCTGCTCTGTACCACCCAGAATGGCAGCTCTGAGAGACCGCGCTCACTCCTTCTGGGCGCTCTTTTATAAATGTTGATTACAAAAGGCACACTCACGCTACAGTCACCAAAGGATTCCTTGTTGCTCCCACTTTAATGGGTAAGTTTAGAGGTTTCAGAATATCATTTATGCTAATGTAAATGGCATGTGAGTTGTTTACAGTTTAGTGATACATTTTTTGTAAAAGAGAAAACGTAGAGATATTTGTGCTTATAGAGCTTTGTGGGTTTACAATGAGCCTTCTGGGTTTCAATTTACAAAGGGAAATTTTTGAAATGGACATTTCAAAATGTCAGGAGTGCTCAGCATTTGAAAGAAGGCTCAGTAAAGGCAGCGAAAAACTGCTGGAGAGTCTGGATTAGACTTTTGGTCTGGAATTGGGAAAGATGCCTTTTGGCATATATTGAATATTTTAAATGGGAGCACAGCTATTCAGAAATTAGTAAGTAATGATTAGCGTCTAGGATATAATGCTCTATCCTGTAATGATGGGTAGTATAAATAAATTTATAGTCGATAGATTCTAGAATTCAACTACTTTAAACTCAACTGCAAGGTCTTGTCTTGAACTATCTAAAAAATATGTACTATTTTAGTGATATGCTTCTGGGTTTCTCATGAATTCAGACATACTGTATAAAACAAGGTATTTTATAGCTTTTATGTATAAATAAATCAGCAACTTGGAAGAAATACAACATAATAATAGAAAAAAATGCATTAATTATTCCAAGCAGTCAAACAGGAAAGAGACAAAATGATTAATGAAAGAGCAGATATATGATATGACATATCCTGACCAATATATGGGTTATACAGAGACTTACTTACACGGGATAGTTCCAATTGTGGCAATCAAAAACAGAGCTGTGGCATAAAAAATAAGAGGGAGCTATTTCATTAAAACTTGGCTGCTGAATTGAATGAAGGGCAAACAAGGTCTTACCTATGTGAGAATTAGACCCACCTTCTTAGTAACAGCTAGGGTTGGTGTTCTTAAACACCAACCATCAGAGTACCCAAGCGCAATCAGCCTGAATGAGATCCCAAGAAATCAATAAAATTCTTGCCAGGCCCCTTAAAACTATTACAGAGCCCCAATGTGCTGCGGAGCAGCAGATTACAGGCTGGCTGTAATTGTTCCCTGGAACAACCCAAACACAGTTCCTGGGCCTTAATGAATTCTGTACAGCATGAATAGGTCAGCAAAGAGCAGAAATCTCTTTTCTCAACTCCTACATGTAGAAACGGTGTGCCCAACAGCTCTGCTCAGTTATTGGGGGCAGTTGCCCTGTGCCAATGTATGACTAATGGGCAATGAAACAGAAAGACATTTTTAATCCATTTGTCCGTAAAAACTCAGGAAGTACTGCTTTGACTGCTGAGGCATCCATGTGGTTGGATAAAAACCACACAAGATTACAGAAAAACCTTCAAGGTTTTTTTTTATAGCAATAAAAATAAAATAGGTGGGAAAGGACATAATCATGTTCCTTAAGTATGATCTTAATCTTTAAGCAAAAAGACATTTCAACTGCATCTTATTAGATACTGTTAGCACCCGTGGCTTACATTGAATTATTATCTGAACAATTTGTTGGGGTGCAGTGGCTTCCACAGATAGCCCCTAGTGTGCAGCTGAAATGCTGGAAAGGCCCATAGGCTAGCTTGTGCAAATCAGACAGGACAAGTCTACGTGTCCAGCGCATACTCCTGGCTACTGGAAATCTCTCCCAGCAGTACTTCTGTTAGACTTCATGCATTCAAGTTTTAAAAGTTCTGTCTAACTTTAATCTCAGCAACCCAGCATGAAACCTCCATGATTTCTACAAAAGCCTTTCCTTCCAATCAGGATAATTTTTCTTCAGCTTTTCCTGAACACTTCCTTTTTTTTTTTCCAATTAAACTCAGCAGTCTTGGTTGAGTTCTCACTCTACATCATAAAATCCCCCTCTCTCAATTGATTGCAAACTTCAAATATTTGTAGACCACTGAGTTCTCCACGTCTTATGTTTACACGCGTTATTTAGACAGGACATATGGACACTTGAGAGTCACAGCTTCTTGAGCCTCTCCCCATAAATCACTCCTAGATTTCTCGTACATCTGTGCATGTCGCTACACTTAGGGCTGTGTTTAAGGGCCAAATCTGTTCCTAAGAGAATTAAGAGATGTTGTAGTCAAAATTCCTCTCAAAACTAGCACAAGAATAACACAATCCTTGAAAAACAGGCTGAAAATGAATACTTATTCTGCTGTCTATCACAAATACCACTTTGTTTTGCACTTTCCTTGCACGGAGCACTGTGGCCTACAGAGCACCTTGCTATCCAAGTAAACAGCTTTCTTTCATGAGAAGTTTAAAGGGACAATGATTCTTTCAGAAGATAAAAGCCCAAGTCTTTACATGTGCATCAGTAAGTACGTCTGTAACTAGTACCATAAACAAAATGGGAGCACATAAGTAAAAGCAGGTTTTCCTAATAATAGCTACCTGTAGATACAGAAGAGACATTTCTGACTGCATAGATGTTTCTAAGCCATCTGGATGTCTGTAGGATATAGCCTGCAACTCCGTAACACTACATCTTGTATAATATCAAGCATTTTACCAGTGCTTAATGAATAAAAAGATGGTTAGAAGTACTGCTTAGAAATACAAAATATTGTTAATAAATGACTTCTCTCACTAGGGGTAGATTCTAGAGGAAGAATTTCATATCATCAGGTTCTCAGACTAGTAATTATAGCTTGCATTTTGAAAGGCACAACCTTGCTTTCACACATGCAATTTGCATCAAAATCTGCACTTACAAAATCAGGGAGAAGAGTTTTGCACACATAAATTAATTGCCGATGCATTTTCTAGAGCTTGAACTATAGGCAATTAGCTATCAATCACTACTGACCACGGCTTTACTCAGTGAGGACACAAAGAATAAGGCTCTGCAGCTAATACCAATCCCACGAATACTGCAGTGTCCTAAACATCCCCAAACTCCATGAGTTTCACCTGACAAAGAAAAATCTCTTTGGCAGTAAAAGCTGGTACAGAACTGAAGGTTGGAGGAAGAGGGGGGGTTGGGGGGGTAGAGAGGGAGAGGGAGCGAGAGAGACTGATTTGCTCTCAATGAATATGAAAAAGCTGATCTCTGCCATTGAGGAAAATTCTTGCACCAGCAAGTGCTGACTGATTGCTATGAGGAATGCTTTATCACCAAGATCCAGACACCCTTTCATATGGTGATTATTATTCCTGTCATGACCCTCTGGTCATCAAGCCACAGTGTCTTCTGTGAGGAAACAACTATCCAATAAGGAATAATCTAGGAATAAGCCTGTAGCATAATATCTCCTACTTGCTTATACACACAGCGGGAGGAGGAAAATCTTCTTCCTATGAGTTATTACCTGCTCTAATCCACTTGGGAAAATAGCAGTATTTCCTTAATTTTGTGAAGCATGCAAACATATTTTTCACAAACCACAGCTACCAGAATAGCTCAGCCCAGAGCTGAAAGAAAATCTAAAAGCTCTCTTAGGTAGTAACAAATAGTCCAACATCACCATCAAGTTCATGGCAGCACAGAAATTGTCAAATATTCCCATTAACACTTGATAAGGACAAGCAAAGGCTGAATTGCATGCCAGCTTGCCTCTACATTTAATTTCATATTGTCTTCTGTAAGGCTGAAGTCTGGCCTAATTCCTGATGCTATTCTTGCAGCAATGGCTCTGAGAAACAGAGGTAACATATATACAAAGCCCCAACAAACAGCACATACCACCTAGCAACATTAGCTCTGTTTTAGTTCCCATACAATACAACAGTGATAAATTCTTCAGAATAGAGACTTTTCATATTAACACCATCATTGTCCACATTAATATCATCCAACTACAGATTTCTGTAGAACTCATTTAACCTTCCATGCGTTAGTTCTCTGGCTTTTCTAATTCAGCTGCTTGAGAAAGGGGCTGCCGCTCTGCAGTCGCAGACGCGCGCACTGCGCTGAAAGCATCCAGGGGAGAAGGGCTGGGAACCCCTGCCCTGGGAGCAGATGTGAGAAGCCATGTCTGGCCACGCAGGCCAGTTCTTTTTATGCCTTTTCTGTCCTTATTGCTTATGTAGATCACCTAACAGAAGGGCTGTTTTGAATGGTTTTATCCAACTAGCAAGCTAACCCTAAGTAACAAACACAACAATACATATACAACTGTACAGAATAAAAAATTAATGGTGTTAGAGAAGGATGATGCACAGAGACATTATGTGTGACACTGGGGAGAAAGTGGGGGTAAATGCGCATGGTTAATATGAAAAGATGTCAAAAAAAATGAAGCATAATAATAGTGCAATTTATCCTTGCTAAACGTACTGCGCTGTGCTATAATTAAATATGAAAACCTAAATTTATCTCTATGTTCGGCTGTCATTAACTTAACAGGGAGTGCACATGTTCTAATCTAATGGCTGATTTTTTTCTCCATGTGCAGCATATTAAAATGTATATTAGCCTCAAGGTGCATAAACACAAAATAATAGACCAAAGGTTTTGGCCTGTGGAGAAAAAAAATCCATGCTCAAAGGCCGTCAAGTAGCTGGTGATGCAGGGGAGACACTCACTTAGCCTCATTAAGCCAAAGCTCTCTTTTGCTTGTCTTTTGTTCTGCATGACAGCAGCCTCTTTGTTGTATAATAATTCATTCCAAGTTCGTTCCAAGCTACCGAAACTGGTGAACTGTGGCCATTTTAATGAGCAGTATTGGTGGTATGCATAATCTGCAAGCCACGTGGACCAGGCAATCACAGAGCACTGCAGCCAGCAAAATGAGATACTGTCGAAATCGCAAATTTGTCAAGTTGTTTTTGGACAGGGTATTATAATAAGCACTAAAATATGCATCTTATTACTCTGCATCTGCCAGTCAAAGATCACTGTAATGAATGCATGCTGCAGGGTATGACCAGGCCGTTTCCCTAAGTAAAACAAACTGCAGAGTACAAAAAAAGAATTATGTATTTTTGGCAGTGCCTGGATTTATTTTTTTTTTTAAATCCTTTTGCATCAGGAGTTGGATTTTCCTGGCTTGATGTCCGCTGCCAGCAGTGAATGCACTAAAACCGCCACAGCCAAGGAGTTAACGTGAATACATTGTTTCTTAATAGCCACGTTTACCGGCTGTGAATATGAAACTTTAAACTCAGCGCTCGAAGGAAATTTAGCATACACTACATATAAAACCCACAAAGATTAAACTACTTTAAATCCACTTTAATAATCCTAGTTCCTTTTGTTTTACCCATTTCTACTGCAAATGGCTTCACTGTTAGGGAAGATACATTTAATGTAACAACCTGCAGACTCCGTGAGAAACTGCACTGTAGATAATCACAACATAAACTTCCATAATAGACCAGTTAGGGAAAAAAAAAAAAAAATGTTAGAGAGGTCCTTTTTTCTACAAATTGGTAAGGCCAGGGATTGCTCATAATTGCTTTTGGCTTGCAAACGCTGGGAGGTTCACCCATGGCAACAAACATGGTAAGTGCGATTTGCGCAGAGGGGTGCTCTGCTGGCGCTCCCCAAAACGCTACTGGTGATGCTCCACAGAGGCACCATCGAGGTCCCACCTGAAGCCACACCTGTGGAGACCTTTCATCACATCAGGGGAGAAGATGAAAGACTGAGAGGGGGAAGCAGGAGGAAAGGACTTACTTCCTCATTCAGATACGTTTTGGCAGAGCCTTATGTTCGGTCAACCCAACAAGCCTATGTGGCAACAGTCCCTGAGTGTGCTGATGCACAGTTCCCATAATATCCTAAACCAAGAGGTTTCTTGATGAACACTGGCTTACACTTCAGAGGCTTTGCCTGGCTGAGAGCTGTATTTCAGGTGCAAGCCTTAGCTAATGGGAAAAAGGATCAAACAGCCTAAAGTTAATTCCCCCCCGACTCTTCTTCAGAACTGGTGATGGCAATATGGGAAAAAGCGTTCTTCATCAATGTTAATTTTTTCTTGCAATCTTTACACTACTGTATGACGAGATGGTCCATATTTCAGGATATGGCCAGATATGTTCTGTCGTCTTGTCCTGGTTCTGGGAGGGATATGGTTAATTTTCACAAGGAGCTGGGACGGGACACAGCCTGGCTGGCTGACCCAAACTAGCCAAAGGGGTATTCCATACCATGTGGTGTCATGCTCAGTACAGAGCAGGGGGAGCTGGCTGGGGGGGCAGGAATCACCACTCGGGAGCAGGCTGGGCTTCAGGTTACGGTCAGTGAGTGGCTGTACATGGATCGTGTTTGTATATTCCTTTAGCAGTATTGTTGTTGTTTTTCCTTTGCTGTTCTGTTAAACTGCCTTTATCTCAACCCACAAGTTTTGCCTGTTTCTTCCAATTTTCCCCCCACCCTGCTGCTGGGGGTGGGGGGATGAGGGAACGGCTGCGTGGTTCTTGTTGCCCCCTGGGGCTAAACCACGACACTTCTTTATGCTGTACTGGAAATAAGGGGACAGTTTTTTACCATACTGGACACATTTGCCTTCCCAAACAAGGAGCACTTCAAGAAATGAAGGGTGAAACCCTCTGCTCAGTGAAGGTAGCGAGAGGTCTTGAAGAATCTGAAGGCAGCCAAAACTTGCTGCACGCATTGCAATAGCGTTCTTGGATGGCTGAGAGTTCACATTTTATTTAATTATTTAATAGAAGAGCTAATTTAATATTTTGTATGAAATCTTGATGGCATAGCAAGGTTTTTTTCTCTGCTATACAAAAAGCTATTTACATTTTACTGCAATCAAGTTAGAATTTAGCAGGTTTGTATTGTTCACAAGACTCAGTTTTTAGTACCCAGAAATACTCGAAGGAAGTGTGTATTTTAGTTCAATTTTGAATTCCACTCATTCAGAGAACAAAATCAGCAGCTTGATAAATTTAAGGTGATGAGAATTTTCACTGAAGTTCATACACTGTGTATGTTCAGGATCATTATCTCTCATCTGTCTGCCGGAAAAAAACCCACCTTCCATAAATGTGTTTTTATCAGATATGTTTTTAAGATTTTCAGTACAGCACAACCTTAATAGTTGAGGAGGATCCACTATAAAAACCATTTTGTTTTGGGTTTTGGATATTTCTGGAATCAAAATGCTTAAATTATTTATTTTTCTTCTTTTTAATTTTTTAACCTTTAGACACAATCAAACAAACGCAAAACTTCCGGTGCTGAAAGCAAGATACGAAACATCCATGTATGTTCACCTCTTCCTATAAGCCCACACCTACCAACTGAATACACTGCCGTATTTTTAATGTTTAGTTACCTGCATGTTTAGAGGCCACTGTCTTAAGCATTATTTTTATAGCTGACATTAGGTGGAAGTTTACACAGAAAAGTACTATACCACTTATTTGACCACCAGCTGACACCAGTGCATTTTGGGGACATAATCACTTCAGCTCTCTGGAGTAAGATCAGTGAGCAACTAATAAAAGAGTCCTGTAATAAACAGACAAGGTGAGACACTGACTACACACAGGAGATCAAATTGCACCTCTGGGGAATATTGTACCTTATCCAGATACCTAGTGAGAACAGTTATCTTTATCGCTCCTGGTCATGTATCTTCCAGAGAAACTCAGGAACACTATTTTAAAACACAATTCTGTTAATTTTGGATTATAAGGATACCACCTGTGCTCCCCTTCTCTCTTATGCAGCCACCCTAATAACTTTGGGTTGTAAGAGCATGCTCTACATCTTAACTGTCTGCCTGACTGCATCATGCACTTGATCTCCGTCCTAAATTCATGCTGAGGTAAGTGTGCTTTCACAAAAGTTCTTCCTCAAGGGAGTCAGAGAGAAGCAGTGTGGTGTCATCATTACCTTGCCATTCTCTCATCTCAGTGTCGAGATTTGCAAGCTGAGATTATAGCTGAGACAAGCTGACAAGTTTTATTCCATGCATTTAATGGAAAGGTGATTCAGAGGTGATATTAATGACAGTCATCTGTGTCAAGGCTTCGAATGTCAGGTCCTCCCACAGAAAAAAACCACAACTAAATAAGCCATCAGGAAAGCAATGAGGAAGGAAGCCCAGAAGACTGGCTTTGTCCACCTTTGTGACTCTGACGCAGCATCTATGCTAGGGCTGTCTTTGGAGCGGTTATGGGTAAGGTTACAGCCACAGGAAAGAATGAATAAAATTGGTGGAGCTATGGAAAACAGCATCACCCGGTGACTGGAAGCCACAACTGAGGTTAGCATTTCTAAGCAAGAATCTCATTGCTATTACAGGCAGTGTAGTACCACAGGTCACATCTTGGACAATGGCAAGAATTGACTCCAGCAGCAACTGCTGTGTTAGCAAAAGGGAAAAAACTAGCACTATTGAAAGGATGATCAGAAAATATCTACTAGCTGGCTCACAGATGATAAATTTAGGGTCTATATATGAAAAAATAGATTCTGCAACAGTGAAAAACAGAAACAGCACTCAAGTTTCCAAAATATTTTCCAGTGCTATGATGCTTCTCATATGTTAAAGGCTATAAATTATCAGATGCAAGTATTACTTTCATTAATGCAAAAGCATGACCAGGTACTAATCAACATGATTTTCTTTTTCAGCCAAAAGTTGATATGTTTGCTATTAAACTGCTTATTATAGTACACTATTTAGCACAGTATTTTTAGTATTCTTTCTATTTAGGGAGGAAATTATTGTGATAAATGTAAGAACTGACACTGATAACTGCTCAGTTTGTCATTTATCTGGTGACTGCATGGCAAGACAGCTTCAGTTTGATGTCAGGTGTACCATTGAGAAGAAAGTATTTCTCTTTTAGTTTACTCTGGTCATCAAATACGACAATATTTCATGACAAAACTCTCCTGTGTCACTCTCCTGTGGCAACACTCTGCACTCAGCATCCGCTTGATGCTGAAACCAGGAAAGAAAATGAATTATCAAACGAATAGTGCACTGCTATATAAAAATATGGACATTAACATTCAATATTGCACTGTGAATCACAATAGATACTGTTATGAACACACTTAGCTGGGAATAGGACCAGTCCTAACTCTGTAATATATTAAAAACTGGGAGAGGCTCAATGAATTTGTATACAATCAGAAGGCAAGTGGTTCTTGATGCTGTCGAAAATAATTCTTGTCCCTCAGTTCCTTCTCATTAAATTCCCAAATGCCTGAACTTCTTATCCCTGTGATTCTATATGAAAATCAATAGGAATTTTGTAACAAAATGGATGATCATTACTTTATATTTTTACATTTACTGTAACAAAACCACAACATCTCAAAATTAGCATCTTCGCTTTTTTTTTTAATGCAAAAGTTCATCAGTATTTGCTGTTTAGTTTCTCATGGGGTCTTACTGAAGAAACCGCAGTTCATCTCACAGTAATACCAAGACAAACTTGGACGCCTCCTTATAAGTTTTTAAAATCATAATGCAGGAGTTTGGCTTTCACATTTTACTCCATCTATAACATATATATTCCTACACATTACTTTTATCGATGAGAACATACACAACACATCAACAGGCTATCTCCTCTTTTTCAAATAGAGAGCAATGGCAAGCTTTTTGGTGAATTTATTTTAGAAAGAGAATCAGAAGTGTGTGTTATGACTTGCTGCCAAGCAAGCTAGATATTTGTGTTTGAATCTAGATGAAACTACAGTACTTAACTAAATTTACTAGGCACAAGTACATGAAATCCAATATTGATAATAATTTATGAAGGTAAGAATACTGATTCCTACAATACTGCAAACTTAGTTTATGATAACATAATTAGTTACACTAATAACACTGCTTAGGCACAGTCTTGCTAATTATGATATTATAAATATTAATGATATCAAGCCTTTGTATTTGATTGCCCCTAGTAGGATCATTTATCATGGTATTTCTTTTACCCGCGCTGTATTATTTTTCTTCCTTTTGCCTTGAATGTTCATTCCTGGACTAACAGCCATCCTGAGCTTATGCCTAAAATATATCACTTCCTTATCAATGATGCAGCCTGGTTAACTTTATATGTTATTATTTAGTAGCAATGATCCAATGATATAATTCAGTGCTAAGGGCAATCACACACACAATCAGTTATATTCTGTGTGCCCTCTTCCTTGTAAATGTCTAACAGAGCCATCCAGACAAGATTACACAGGGCTTTGTTTTTCATTCTTTTTCATGTGACCTGTTTCAAGTTAAGATTCCTTTGAATTATTAAATGCTTCCTTAAAGCATCTTTTCACGCTACCTTTTTAAAGTTAATTATTGATGTAGTGACAAGAGGAAAAGACTAAGAATTATAATTTTTTTTCTCATTCCAAAGGACATGAGAAACATCTTTGACAATGGTTGTCTGTTTAGTAAAATACAGAGGTAATAAAAAGATAGAACAGTGAATGCAGCTTTAAAGAATTACAACAAATCTCTCTTACGTGAGTTGGAAATGCTGTGTATGTTTCTACAGGTGTTAAAGGAAGTAAGTATAGATATAACCCTTTGAGCCTGGTTTAACTGCTTAACATAAGTAGATGAAAATGAAACTGCTTATATCTTGTTTTATTTTTAAGCAGCGTATTATCCAGAGCTTTAGGAATAGGATTGTCTTTTCTCCTGGAAGGTAATGTTATAATTTTCAGAGCTCCACAGAGAACAACAACAATATAGGAGTCTCTAATCTCCTGCTAAATCCAACTCCAGTCATCAGCAACGATAAGCAGAGATTTGGAGGCGTTTGACACTCCAAATCCTATTCTTTTGTAATTCTTTACTTTTTACAACGTTTTCAACAGTGTTATATCAGATTTTTGGAAGGATAATCAATAGGCATGATGTATAACTGAAATCAGTCTTCAAAGCGATCCCCTCTAGTAACCAAAAACAAAAGCTCAGCCTCCCTGCTGTGCAGGTATTTTGCTTAGAGCAGTAGGCAGCGGGGCATCAGTAGGAAGCCAGTTACACCTCCCTGCTTCTCAGCATGGATCAGCCGGTGCCCTGGCGGAGGGGTGCGCAGGTGGCTGCAAACCCATTGCATCTGGCAAAAATCTCCAAAGATGCCTTTGTAGCAGGGAACTACTAGAGTAGAGAGGAAAGACAGTCCAGAGGTTAGGATCTCAGAGAGACCACAGTTTACATTCCTACTCCACCACAAACTTTCTAGGTTTAAATGATTTCACGGAATCTATTAAATTATTCAGCGTCGCTCTTCCTCATCTGGAACTTTCCTGCCTTGCAGAACTTTTGGGAGTCAGCACACACGAAAGACCATGAGATGCTCAGGTAGGATGATTGAAAGGCCACACCTACCTGATCTAGTGTTCCAACTAAAAGCTGGTTTGTGACAAGTTTTCTCAGCTGGTCATGTCCAGTGCTAAGGGGTTTTCACATCTCCAGAATGTTGCACCCTGGCTGGAACACTCAGGAACTTCTGGCACAATATTAATATCAATCTGAATCGAGCAATTCCAGAACTTGTTCCAATGTATTTGTAATTTTACATCCTACACTTTTTTTAAAGACATGATGTTATGAATCAAGTTGAGAGATCATATTTATAGTAAAAATGTTATCCCATATAAAGGTCATTTCAACTTTGTCTTCTTAAGCTGCCTTCAGATATTTGTTAATACCCAGAAGGAAAAAGACTTGGTGACTAATCGTGACAGCAGCAGTGGTTAACCAAGTAGGTAGCAGAAACTGCATACAATGGCTATGGAATTGCATTCAAAGCCAAGACATAGTGGCAATATACAGGAATGGCAATGAAACAACATACCTTTCCCATCAGATCAGCAATTCTAGGTACTGGTTTTCCTTTCTGATGGCGCATGGTTGCAGGACTCTGTCCATTCCAGTCTTCAAGTTCCTCAATGCTTTTCAAGTAAAGAAGAGCTCGCAGTCCAGTGCAGTAGTCATCAATAACAGTGAAATCTTGATTCTGGATTGCACTGCACACCTAAGAAATGTCAGTTATCAGCAACATCCTGGCAGAGGAGCATATGGAATTAACAAGCTCTTTAGACTTACTGATTATCAGATGACCCTTCCTGCAAGTTCACTGGGAAAGAACTACAAGAATTCAGGCTATTAATTGGCTGCTCAATCCTATGTCATGATACCACCACTGCAGTTCAGGAAAAAAAAGGACTCAGTAACACTGCCTATGTCTAGGTTTCCTAATGGCAGCTCTTAGACCAGACCCGAAGGCTGTTCAGAAGTAAGCCTGCAAGCCCAGCCCCAAGTGCGCCTTCCGGGGCGCTGATGCTGAGGATGCCAAGCACACTGGCAAACCACCAGCTATGCTCAGACCTTTGCCTGCAGACAGACAGTGGTATTCCCCAGCCTGCTCTGTTGAAGAAGCACAGACATATTCAGTTAGGTCTCAGTCAAGCAAATCGCAGAACCACAGACTTGCTGAGGTTGCAAGGCATCTCTAGAGATTGTCTTGTCCAACCTCCCAGCTCAGAGAAGGGGCAACTAGAGGAGGCTACCCAAGACCGTATCCAGTCAGGGTTTGAATACCTCCAAAGACAGAGACTCCACAACCTCTCTGGGGAAGCTGGTCCAGTGTTCCATCTCCCTTGCAGCTTTTTCTTATATTTGAATGGAATTTCCTGTGTTCTGGTTTGTGTCTATTGCCTCTTGTCCTTTCACTGGCTACCCCTGAAAAGAAGATGGCTCCAGTGAAAGTGTCTCAGCAAACAGCCCCCATTAAGCTGACCTGCTAGTATGGGTGACTATTGCCAGGCACAGAACAGAACGGTCCCCTTCCGCTCATCACCATTTACCATTTAGTGGTACTGGGAGGACAGGCCACTTTATTTTAGATACTTTAGAAACACAGATAGCAATATAGCTTTATAGGCATATACAGCAATGACCCCTAACCTGCAGAGCTTAACATGTAAACACAAAACTACTGACAGCAGAGAATAGTCTGACCATCTACACAGATTCTTCTGGACCACTTTGTGGATATCAGCTCAGATTTAAACCCACAGAGATCCCAACCAAACTGACAAGTGAATAAAAAATCCCCCACTCTTCTCTGAACACCTTCTCATTAGCTAAACTCTAATCATCCATCAGTGACGAGGTGCAGGGTTGGTTGAGTACCGTAATTGTCAGTCCCTGGAAATGCTCTGAAATTCCAGATGTGTCAGTGTTTTCAGCCTCTGATTCAGCTTTTATTCTAAAAGCTGAAAGAAATGCTCGTGATAATACCTACACTTACATACACACAGAATGAACACAACAAATAGCCACCTATTTTAGAACATGAATGTGTGCACGCGCGCAAAGACATCCACTCTCCTTAGACATGAAAACACACCTTGGATTGTAATTGACATTGATACTTAAAAAATTCAGGAAATATATATTTGTTTTTCACATTTCAAAAATTATAATACAACTTGCAATTCTGAAGACAGGTACACATCACATTGTAAAATACCATACACTACAGATGTACAAGGAAAAAATAAGGGCAAACTATAAAATAAGCACAAGAACATTTTCTATGCAGTGCATTTACATTACACAAAATCTGTTTCTCTGGAGAAACAGTGTGGGCATTAATTAGGTCTGTTACGCCTTCCATAGACTTCAAGACTTTTTTTTTCCTGAGCAATTATAGAGAACATCATAATTTCCTGTACAGGTTATTTAACTGCAAAACTCAACGGATGCTTATTTAAACCTTTTTGTTCACCAAGGGATTATCTATTTTTTTAGTGCATGGGTAACACTTTTATTAGCTATTCTTAAAAATACTAAAACTGCAAAAAAATTCAGTTAAAAGCCATGTCACGTCACTTGAAACAAATTCAAGCACTGTTGTCAAAATCCTGAAATATTTTGACAGGATGTATACACATGAGATACACTGGAGGATACCTGTAATAACCTTATAAATAAAGAGGCTTTTACTGTTTTCCATTTTGCGGTGCAGTGTTATGAACTGCAATAATACAAAAATGTGCAGAAGATGATATCACACTAAGAGCTAACATCTGACCCCTGTGAGTCTATGTACAGTGCACTTTCTACCTTCCCTGGAAAGCCAAGTAGGCTCCAGAACTGAAGGCAAAATGTGATTTTTAAAGAAAAATGTAAATCTCTGGACTAAAGAAAAATGTTATCTAAAATGGAGAGACTTAGAAATGGAATTAGCAAGTAGTTTCAGAAGATCCTCTATAGGCTCCTCCTGCTATGGTGCACAATGGTGCAGATAATTAACCAAAGACATGCCTTTCACTGATTTCACTGTGATAAACGCAAGTGCTTACGTTATGGGCCTTTCCTAGAACATGAGAGATTCAAACATTAACACATACAAAACCAACAGAAATAGTTTTTTCCATGTTTTTGGCGAACATTCTGAGCTTCAAAATTTCTTATGTTGCACATATCAGACGGTGAGACTTGTGTTTTAGGCTTGCAGTATCTTCCATGAATCAATGTAGAAACCTTTGCTGCATTTTAAAAGGTGGTGAACAAAGTCAAGATAAAAGGTCACCCTGACCCATCAGCCATGACAATTTCTACACCACAGAGAGAGGTTTTTAGCATCATACCTGGCTGCCTCTGAATCACCAGTTTAAATGACACCGTGCCTTCTTCTCAGCACAAGTGTCAGGGCAATAGACCAGGTAAGGCTCAAACTCACGCATCTGGAAAAATCGCAGAAGAACTGAACCAACCCATCTCCACACATCATTAATGCCCCAGCTTTGCTCCTGCTGCTTGCACTGGGAATAGGTATGCTTCCTCTCCCTTGCAAAGCTAAATGATGAGCACCCTCTTCTGCTGGTATCTTATTTTCTGAGGGTGAAGAGCAGGAAGAGCAGCCCTGGTTCACCTGAAACATTTAGGTAGAAAGTAGCTTTTTCTTCTTTGGGAGAGACAGGCCCTGTGAGCATCCTATGGGACAGAGTGAGGCCCAGATCACAATGAAGCTGTTAGCTGTCCTGCTGACAAGTGCTGTCCTGCTGCCTTGCTTGTGTTTGTCTCTAGCTTTGGACTAGAACTTGGGCTAGAAGAGAAAGGTGCTTCATTTTTCCTGCTTAGAAAGGTAGCGTGTATTCCTCATATTGCGCTAATATAAAGGGAGAATATTTTGCACAAGCTTAGTTTAACTGCATTGCCTGGCTTTGCCTTGGCAGTAAAACTGCTACGATTTCATTTTTAACATCTGACCTCCTCCCCTTTTCCCCAGATCCAGACTCCAATGATTGCCCATTATGTCCCAAAAGAGACAAGCAGGCCAACATGCTATGCATGATCAATTATATTGTGTGCTCAGTATTCTGAAATCTAAAACTGTTCACAGAATAAGTTGCAACTGTAGGTTACAATTCTAATCCATACAGACATGCCTGAGATACTAAAAGACACAATGCCTGCTTTGCCGCTGGTAAATCAAACATCCACCAAATGATCTCATTGGGGAATGGGGATGTGAAATGAATCACAGGCTAAGGCTCTAAGTAAAGCTGTTCTGCAAAATGCAATGATGGGAGAGACATGCAAAGGTCTCTGCTGATGTCTCGCATAAGAAACGACCTGTCTGCTCTATTACTAAATAAACATAAATACTGAGCCTAACTTTGTCACAGGATCTAGAACCATTACAAATCTTAATTGAGGACCTGGAGTAAATTGGCAGGAGATTATTATTGTGTAAAAAGAATTTTACAGGTTATACAATTGCTATTAATCATTCACATCAATCTGAAACTTTTAATTTACGTATTTTGAAGGAAAAGTTCATTATTGGTGACAGGTGCTACCACGTCAGTTATAAAACATTGTAAACGACTTTGCTTTTAGCAGAATCATGACACAACAGAGAAAGACTGATTTCTGAAGTCTTTACTGAGACAAATCCCCCGTACCATTTACTGGGAGCTCTGTCTGTGTAAGACCTTTTAGGTTTTGTCCATAGTCTATATTTCTAGGAGCAATGGGAAAAATACCCAGGCATTCCATTTTATTTTTGTTTTGCTTTCTGCAAAAATGGATGTGGTTCCTGTCCAAACTTTGGCACATCCTGGGGGACTGTGTGGAAGACCTGTGTCATCCATGCAGAACCTGGACAAAGCGGCTGAGGCCTTTGCAGCCAAATCACCCACTAATGCAGTTCCTATCCAGAGCTGTCCTAGCGTTTTCCCACTGGAGGATGCTGCAGAGGAGAAAATATTTTCTGTGATACTAGAAAGAGGAAACAATGCACTCCTCTTCAGGCATTACTCTGTCCACTCTCTCTTACCCCATGAACTTCAGTTCTTACATAAACTCATTCTTATGTGGTGAAATCCCAGCTGAATAGGTGATGGTGGGGAAGATGGTGGCAAAAATGGCCCCCAGTCCCCCCCTGCATTCTTTCTATTCCATCAGTAGCAGGGATTCCAGCAGAAGTGGCAGAGGAGATGCAGATCTAGACATGTTTGTATCAGTTTTTCCCTACACCACTTTCAACTAGCAAGAGGTAGTGTGTCTATAATCTCATGTACTGCTAGCTCACTGCGAAAGGCTGGAGCAGGTCAGAGAATCTATCCTGTTTAATAATGTGTTGCTTTGCAAGATGGGTAAGTATTCTTGGTGTGACTAGATCTGCGAGAACAAGAATGTTGCACTGTCTGGCAGCAGTCGTGCTTCCTCTTCGAAATTGTCTCAAAGCACTATTAAAACCCTTTGCCAACAATGAATTTGTGGTAGGAGACAATAGCTTGGAGAAAATTTTAATTTTTACAACCCTCCAAAATATATGTTTCTCTCTTCAGAATATGGGTGTGAAATAATTGTCATTTTTATGAAAACAGAAGTAACAGTAAGGAAGCAGATGGGTGGCGGTGATACAGTCTAGAGGGAAGAAGATTGATGGGTATATATTTGTATATACAAACGCAAATCACATCACTTGACTGTTCTACCATATTAGTTTCCATTTGTTGTAACTGTACAACATCAAAGCACTGATGCCCCCATATATTGCATTTAGTGGTAATGTAACGGACTACCAAAAAAAAAAAAAAAAAAATCAAAGTGAGAGTTTCTAAGTAGTTTCCTGGCAATTGAGACAGCAGGCTCTTTCATCTGTGCTGTAACTGTGGCAGTGCATTGATTTAAACTCCTTCTGAGATCTCAAATGCTTTTATATTCTTAGGTCTCGCTGGCTGCTTTCTTTTTGCTTTTTTTTCCCCCTTCAAATGATAAAATTCTAGCATTTAGCAGAATGCCATCTTGCTTCCCCAGAAGACAGAGACTTATTTCAGCTTTGGTTCTAAACTGCATAGGATCTCTAAATAAAATAGCTCTCAAAATGCCATCCGATTAGGAAATTGGCCTTTGACTTCACAGTTTCTAATATTCTTACCATAGCAAGGGGATAAACAACTACTATTCCTCTGAGATACCTGTGAGAGGTTTTACAATGGATTAACAATTTTGCTTTTCCATTAATTTGGTTGACTTCCTTTGAAATATTTTTACTGTTATGCCCAAATGGTAAGCAAAAGATTTACTGTTTTGATTTTATATTATAATATATTTTCAATTTCAGTATTATTTATCATCTTTTTATAGAAGCTTTCTTTTTCTATTAAAAATTCTCCCTGATAAGTATTGAAGACATAAATCCACCTTCCTGTTAGAGAAACATTTATGAATGACTCTAAGCTGTTTTTCAATGTATAGTTTAGGCTACTGCTTTTTTGATTAGTGTCTATTGATTAAGATTCTGGTGGAAAAAGACTGAAATCATAAATGAATGCAAGGTGCTTCAGGAAGGATTCTATTTGTGCCCATCTGGGTATCCATATGAATCGACAGGCTTACGAAAATTAATTTTTTTGTAGTGGGCAAGAGCATGATTATAATCTGGGTAAGGCATACATATAATTTAAAATTTATTCTCAAAAGGCAACTAGCAAAAATTGACCCAACTAAAGGGAGATCTTTCTGGGCCATGCAATTTATATGCTGCATAGCTTTTGCCTATGGAAATGAAAATGCATGTTTTTCAGCCCCTGTACAATGATTTAGATGTGCCTAGATCTACAAAGTAAAAAGCAGCATTGGTCGTTTGACACAGTACTCATAATAATGTAGCAAGAGCTGCGATGTGAGAATAAGCAGACAAAATCTCCTCTGAGAGGGGCTTCTGTGCTTACAGTCTTCAGGATACCAATGTCTACGGAAAGGCTGCCTGTATAACAACGGTTCCTCCTCCTCACGTCTCGTTCAACACTGACGTACCAGTACATTAAATGCATAGCCTATATTATCCTTTCTATCAGCAATTATTACTTTTGCTAGAGGGCTGGAGGATTAAGAACATTAGGGGAAGTGGATTATCAGACAATGTGGTGAGCTCTCTGTAAAAAAAATGAGATTCTTTTTTCTAAAGAACAAATTTGTAAGTAAGAAAAAGCTTCCCAAATATTGATACAGTACAGATGGAATGATTTGATTCACTCACATTAGCTACTTAAATGACTCTAGAGATGTAGGTTAGCAGATGGGATGTTACTTAACAAGGCTTCAGATACTGGATCAAGATGCAAAACTGATTTGGATGATAGCTGATAGCCTTTTTAAAACATTAGAATTGAGCTAATATACATGAACCAATGAACTACTATTTGTTCCAAAGTCTAGTACAGCTTTCAGAAAGCAGTTTGAAGGACTCAAACATTACATCTATGAATTGTCTGAATTGTGGGAAAAAATCCACATAATCTTTTTTTTACTGAGTCCTAGACTTGAAGTCCTAATGAGCCAAGGGCTTACTAGTGACACTTGAGGGGCAACACGTAGAAGAAAGATTCAAAGATCCTAACAACTCCAGGCTCTGCAGAGTAGGCAGCCATTCACATAGGGCTTAAGAAATCTACATAAAAAAATGACTGGATGGTTTGATGTCATGTGGGTGTCAGTAATGAAGTATTTCAGTAATTTTGTTATACCTCAAATGAGTTCATCAGAGAAGCTTGAGGTAAAGTATCGTTCTAATCAGAAGCATAGGCTAATGTCAGCAAATAACGGAGCTCAAAATGAGTTAAAAGGAGAAGGTCTCCAGCCCATGCAAGACAAGCTTGCAGGATACGATCTCCTGTACAGCTTGGATCCTTTCTATAACAGGACAACATTAATGCTGAGGTGGTGTTGAGCAGAGCTGAGCTGACATTTAGGGAGCACTGAGGCAGGGACCACAGGTCCCTGCAGTAGGTGGGCAGCAAGAAGAGCCACACAGCTTGTGTTGAAGCCACAGCAGCTTCCTGAGACAGGCTGGCATGAAAAGCCTCCACAGCACCAAGGTGACAGTTACTACCGCTGGCACAGAGTCCCCAAAGTACCTGATTTTTGGGGGTGAACGACAGACCTTTTTCTTGTATTGCACTCCAACAACCTTGGGCAACTGTGAGTGGCCAACAATACGGAGAAAAAAGTATAGAATCCATTAGCCACTTATCAGACGAGGGCACAGCAGGGGATAAGAGCACTGTAAGGGATCCTTTAGGAATGTTATCCGACGCATTAATTCCTAGCCTGCTCAAATGTATTTTTCCTCCCCTTAAGTTCTTCTCTGCCAATTAATGTATCTTTGATCTAAATAGCTAAACTGGGTCTTTGGGAGTGGGAAACTGGTACTTATCAAGGGACCCTGAACGATGCAATTTTGTATCCTGTGTCTTTGAGAGTGGAAATGCAGAAGAAATCAAGAATTTTCAGAAGGCTCCCTGAGGTAATTGTGGGGTTTTTTCCTCCCTGTCAACCACCCCTAGAGGAATGGTTATATTTCCTTATCTCACTAAAGCATTCTGTCAGTTCTTGGAACTACAAAGTGGACCTTTATGCAGTAGGTGGGCACACACACTGATAAAAGTGCTGATCGTGATCATCTTTCCTAAGAAAACAAATGTGATTCCACATGCCTTCAGCATTGAGGAGTGTGGGAAACAGCCTCATAATCAGCCATCTATAGCAAATTGTATCATTGTACTGTAGATCTACAAAATGAAAGCTATCTTTGAAAGCAGATGAGCTAAATCCCCTGTGTAAACAGGCCAATCACATATAGAGGCTCTACAACTATCTTTAAATATATGTTGAATATCACTTCATATTTCATTTATCAACACCCAAGGTCTTGCCTCTCGCTTATAAGTACTGTTGTGGAAAATGAAATCCTTCGGTTCTCCCAGCCGTTCTGCAGCTGCTGGTACAACATCAGCAGCTGTACCAGGTAGATGTAAATTTATTCGACCCATTTCCACGAGCTGTATCCTCCAGCTCCTCCAAAGACATTTCTAAAGCAGATACCAGTTAAGTCTCTCAGATCTGGTGATTTGATGTTGAAAGTCACCAAGTAACGTAACACACTGAGTCAGAAGTTAGCAGTGTTTTTAAGATTTTGTCTTCTGAGAGATAACCAACAGGAACACCATCCTCTCTGTGGCGGAGTTGGTCTGTTATTCCATTTTTGGAAAGGCCTATTTGTCAGGAGTGAGCGTGGTTCTAGGAAAGCACGCTTTTCAGGAAAGAACGGTATTCTGCAAAATGTGTGGAAAAGAGTTTCAGAATTACCAATATGTGCTGTTTGACAACATGGAATGCAACAGCTCCATTTAACTTGAAAATGTCTGTTTTGCAATCCAAGTTAATTGGAATGAAAAGGTCAAAACTAAAATATGTTGCAAAACGACTGAAACAACGATTTGATTCACCCAAATAAGTTTTTTTTCTTTAAATGTGTTAATTCCACACATTTTTAGAATTTTGATTATCAGTGTAAACTGGAAAACTTTTCTATCCTTAAACTTCCCTATGACAGAATAACTATTTCCCGATCACTGGTAATACGCAGGTTCATTAATGCATAACGGATCCAGGGTAAAGCTTCAGCATTCTTCATCCCAGGACACACTGAACCAGACACAGCAGGGACATGAACCCAGATCTATTTTGATTAAATTAAATTTGTCAATGAAAAACAGTTTCCTGAAAGAAGTTTTCAACAAACTCTAATGAGAACCATCTACTGAGGGACATCCTCCTGTGACTAGAATTTTGAAAGCTGCAGACCTCTCAAAATCAAACAGAAAAGCAATTTTTCCATTTTGGAACCTCAGTTCAGTCCTGCAATGATTAACCCCTCATCCTTGTGAGTCTTTCCCTCCAGTAGTCTCACATTTTATTTCAGCTGAAATTACTTTCATCCTTTATCAGCTTGCCTGTACGAATTTGTGCAGCAGCTGCTGTGTCCATTGAAGAGTGAGATTCATGTGAACAAAATAGTTCTGACCCTCTGAGTCCTTCGTGTCTGAGATAAAAACCCACTTCCACATTTCCTTAGGGATTGTTTTACCTATCTCTGTCCAAATAATAAATATCAGCAAGAAAAGCAGTGACATAACTCAGATATTGAAGGAAGTTAAACCTTTTCTTAAACATTCTACCAGCTTCAGAAAAATGGTTTCTCTGTTTTTTTCTTTCATTCAAATTGCATGGATAAAAGGACTTCTCACCAGCCAGATCAAGCTGTGTCAGGGGGCTTGTGTTGTAGCAGGAAAAAAAACTTCAAAAAGGCATCAGGGCTCATATTCCCAGATTGCTCCCTCCTTCCTGGGCAGAAAAAAAGGTTTTTCTACCACTGGGAAAACCAGTAGATTGGTCACCGAACTCCAGCTAGCCCCGCACCGAGCCCAACCCGAGCTGCACGGCAGCGCACGCTTGTGCCAACATGGGCTCCAGGACCGTGCTGCCCTGAGCACTGCCTCCTCCACTGCTCGCTCTCCCTTTCTTCCTTTCGCTGCCAGCTACAGCCTCTGACGGAAAGATCAACGGAACCGCTACGATACAAAAAGGAAAATTTCTTACATGCGTATTTTCTTTGTATGACCGATAATGTTTCCAAGAACAACTTTTCTGATGGCAGAGCTTTGCAATCCGGAGTGTTTTACGTTTTCCCTTTTTGGAAAAAAAGTCCTCTGTAGTTATAATATGTATAATTTAAAACAAAATACAGGAAATTCCCTAAGTAATTATTGGAGATGACAGTAATGAAAAAAGAAACTTAGTATTTTCCGCTGTACTTATCTTTCCTTCCATTTACATTTTCAATATCCAGCAAGGAGCTGGGTACATTTTCAGATTCAATTTCCAGTCACCTCCACACTGGTACACAAGGGGAATTCTGACTACAACAGAGCTTCATGTCTGAGAGCAACCTGAGCTGAGTAAAACAACTTGCCCATAATTTCTTCAACACTTAACTAGGCCTCTTTTGAAGAGCATCTCCATGTTGCTTTTACTTTGTAAACTTTTAAACAAAATTTGCTTGATGTCAATTCACACCATGTGGTTTTATCTAGAGGGAGGATAGCTCTGCGCTTGTTCATATAAGATAGTGGCAGTACAAATCCTCATCAGTAGTGTGAATCCACAGGAAAAATAGGTGCAGCAGTATGGGGGTTTGGAAAGAGCAGCAGTATTGTGGATCCTTGGGAGAGATGGAGAAAGCATGTTACTAAAGCAATTATTCCTCACATCTGCTCAACCCTTAAAGTCCCTATGTCACCAGCCCCAGGGAAGCAGGGTAGACACCTGGGCAGAAGAGGAAAGAAAAGCAAGCTCAGTGTCCCCAGGTATAAGAGCAGAGAACAAATCCTCTGTAGAGGCTGGGGGTGACTTTTATAGGACAGCATTTGAGCTGACGCTCAATTGAGACCTAATTGTTATTAAACAATTATTACCATTCAGTGATAGTTAAACCTACTTTGCATGAGAATCCATTATAAGAATGACAAATAGCAGTTTTTATGGAATGAGCTTGAATTCATTCTTACAAATTTATGAAATAACAATCCTATCTATGCAGACCTCATTTACTAGCTGGTGAAATGAGCAGAAATAAAGGAAAGCTAATAGATAAATCCCCTAAGCAGCTCCAAATAAAATGTAAAACTACTGCAAAACTGCAGAAAATAAAAGGCATTAGTAGCTTAGAGTTTATTCCGTAACTTTACAATGTGCTGATTTGAATAGGGCAACTTTTCATTAAAAGTGGCAAGATAATAAAAGTAAAAATCAATAACGAAAACCTATTTTAACTTGGTATTTTTTTCCTACTATAACCAAAAAACTTTCTAGATTGTTTTTGTTTGACAAATTCCGATTTACGTTAAAAGGAACTCTCACAGAAAATTCTCACTATCAATTAGCAATTTCCATCCCAAGTATCTGTAATGGGGCAAGCGTGGAAGTCCTCTAGTGACCTTTTTTTTTCATTAGCAAAGAAAGACAGACAGTTGAGAATAGGCTGAGTTTCTGTAATTAGCACTGAGCTAAGAAAAAAGCAGAAAATAATGAAATGTTTATCAGAAGAGATCGCTTGAGTATCTCTGTCCCAACTCTTCTCTCTGTTTCACATTCGTTTTTCTTTTGATTTTATGTCGACATGTTCAAACAGCACTTTGTTCCCTCTTTTGTTTCTGCATGTACTGTAAATTTCAGCTCTGCAGAGAAGGGCCACTCCATTCAGCGCTGCATCCATTGAAGACATTTTTAAGCGCGCTGCTCTGTGAGCAGTGGAGCTAATGATACCTGGCTTCCAGCAGCTCTGTGTCTCCTGGTTGGGTTCTCTGACGTCTAATAAGGTGTGACTGCCAATTAAAGCCTTTCCTGTGGCTGACACAGTCCTAACAGTGCTGTCCCATGTGGATTCTCAGAGGTCTAATAAAGGTGAGCTCATAGCGTGCTTGCACTTACAGTGAAGGAATGCAGGTGTGCTCTCTCCTCTGCCTGACTTTTTTGTTTTCTCAAAACTTGTTATAGCAAAATACTTTCTATCTTCCAGCAAATTTCAGTGAAAATGGCTACAAAGCTCAAAAGTGACAGAGAATACTCAAAAGAACATACAAACACATATCGAATTTCTTCGGGAATATGGATAAAAATTGCTATTTCTACATGAGACTACATTTATCTCAATCAAAGGACTTAGATCTGAAAAGTAGTTTTGTCTTAAGTGTTTGGTTTTTTTTCCTTAAAATTGTTGGTGGATGTAAAAAGCCACCCCTTGAATCTCATCTTGTATCATTTTGGTGGCCTGCCGCTGCGTCCAGCAATCTATGCTTCACTCATCAATTTAATTGGTGAGAGAAGAATTAGCTCCAACATCTTAACTTCTCTCTGTCATAGACAGGTTGGTGCAGACAGGTTTGTTCTTCTACCCCCTGAGCCACAGCCCGCGTCAGAAACTCTACAGTGTCCAGCTGGTGCCAAAGTGTGCCTGTTCTCGGGCTTACCGGCCCGTGCAGTGCTCTCTGACTGGCACCAAGCAAAGCCTTCAGCCTCCGTTCCCCTCATGCACTGGTGTAAGGATGGGCTGGGGACAGAAGAAGGGTGGGCTCTTGGCGAGTCCAAGCAGGAGAAGCCCAGCCTTGCTCTGCCACGCTGACAGCACCCTGTGGTTAAGGCTTGCAGACACCGACCTGACTTCATTCTCCTCGCACAGAGCTGAGATTAGACACAAGGAAACCGAGCCTTTTCTCAGGGATTCAAAATTACTGCTATTCATTGCAAGACAAAATAAATTTTTTTCCAAGTGTAATCAGTATAAACTTAACCCGGAATTGTAAAACATAGGGCCTGCTCCGTCACTCCCATGATTTCAATGTCTTTTAGTTTTTCACTCTCTGCCACATTAAATGGCATAAACAATCCTTCCTGGATGAGAATTTTTTGCCTCATCTAGTCCTCGTTTAACTCAAGTATCAGTGTCTTCACTGACTTGAACAGACACTGAGATAAGCTTAAAAGAACACTAATTCCAGCTCTCTACTTTGCAGTTCTGTAGCCATAAAAAACCATAGAGAAATTACATCAAGTACCTTGATGAAAATAAAAAAAAATTAAATGGCGAAAAACATGATAAATTATTACAGCAGATATACTTTGTGGGTTTTGGGGTTTGTTTTTTGGTATTTTTTGAGTTTGGGGTGGAGAAAATGGTAGCATCTAAACATTAAGATGTAACATAATGTTTATGAAATGGTATTTTTTCCCCTGTCATTTCAGTGATTATATTTTCAGAGCCTTGCTTTTATTTTCTGATACCGAGGGCATTTTATACCATGTAGAAGGGTTCCTCACAGGGTTACACATTTGCACAAATACAATAACGATGCTCCCTCATAGTTCGAGTCCCACTATTTTGTGATGGAAAAGCTTGTTTATTCACACACAAAGGGCCATCCTGCTGTTATAAAAATCCCTCAGCTAAATGCTTCCGTAAAAAGCCTGCTGAAGAAAAAATAATAATCAAACTGTCCCGAATCCCTTGAGACTCTGGCTCCAAAGAGGTACCAACAAGAATGCTCCTTGAAAACGTTACAAAAACCACACGTAGTCTCATAAAAACAACCGCGTTCTGTGTTGGAGGGAGATCTTATCTTGCAGAGGCTGAAAACATCCCTATTGCTTTCCTAACATGGTCTGTCATACTGCCAGAATGGTTTTGCTCTTCCTCAGATCCCTGAGGTGTCATACACAACTGGTGCAGGGCAGGAGAAGAGGGCACGGGGCAGATCCAGCATCACGGCAGCGCTGCCTGTGAGGTGGGATATATTCCCACCTTATTCCCTTGCCTGAGATGAGAAGGGTGATGGTGCAAGGTCTGGAGGCAGCAGGTGTCCATGGGTTCATCCAGTGAGGACGAGCAGTGCCTGTAGGAACAGGACTGCAAGGTACCACATCTCATCCAGGGCAAGTGGGAGGCAGAGGCAGGGGAAGGTGGGTCTGAAACAGGGCTCGGGGCAAAGCTACAGGCTGCCCTGCTGGGAAGCAGCATTATATGGGTGGATTTTAAATCGTTGCTATGTAGAGAGCCTTACAGACATCCATGATGGAGCAATGGGGGACATGTGTAACCTCCATACTTTGTAAGAAAAGAAATTTGTTTGAAAAGGAACCCATATTCTTTACACGTTAATGACTAATATTCAAGAATAACAAAAGTATTCCACACCAGAATATAACGTTAAGAGACTCTACCATGAAATAAGTATACTTCAGAAAGTACCCCTTTGTTCTACCTTTTTTTTTTGTTACATCTGCTAGAAATAATGACTACAGAATCTCTTTCAACAAAAGGTCATTTATGTCAATGGACAGAACACAGAGGATCAGATCACCTGCGGTAATTGCAAATTAATGCTCTGCTGCTAATGCATTAACTACACAATATTGATCTACAATTGAATCATACGGGCGACTGTGAAGTGATTTTTACTTTAATATTTTTACGCTTTTATTGCTTTTTCCATAATGCATTTTCTCTTTCCACTGGAATTTTCTATAATTGTCTCCATTTTTAATTTCCTACAGCGAGATGACTTTGAAAAATGTGTGTCTCTTTCAAAGCCTTGCAAAAATCTAACAAACTATCAATGTGACATGGTAAATCACATACATGATGCAAAAGATGAAAAAAAATCCGATATACATCTTATTTTGATAAATTGGAGCTTTAAAAAAAGCTTACTTAAATTAAAAAAAAAATACTTCAGCCTCACTGAAACCTGATAGAAATGAACTGCATCTCAGAAAAATGCAGCTAGACACTTATAGAGCTTTCGGTATGGAATGAGTGTGGATTATCTCCATAAATAAAGTTTTTATTTTTTTTAATTTCATGCCTTTACTGAAAAGGGATTGGTAGATTTGGATATGCTACAAAAATGTACAGTGCTAAGGAATCTGCTAAAGAATGACTGAAATGTTTCAGCATTTTTAATGAAAAATTAAAAAGCAAGTGGGGTCTTTTTGCAACCATTTTTGAAGACCATAAAGTGGAAGAATGTTCTGTTAAATTGCTGTATAAAGTTTTAATTCCAGCTACTACTGACCTCAGTGATCCGGTTTGTTTTCCATACCTGCTGCAAAACTTTCTTACACATGAACTTTTTGCCAGTAATGACACTAAGATGTTGCCCTCCATCTTCTAAAGGAGGGGATAGAACACACTTTGAAAGCGGAAACTCTCTCCCCAAACCATTCCCTAATATACCTGCTTAATACCAGTTGAGGTGGTTATAGCATATGTCAAAATATGGCTTATCACCTGACTCCTGACTTGCATTCCTGTGTGTGATGATTTCGTAAACGGAAAATAAATCCCCATGTTTTAAAAATAAAAGCAATTGGAAAAAATAATGGAGAACTGGATTGCAGGTGAAATAGCTGCAGAGGAAAACCTGATCCTGCTTTTAATGGAGTTACATTTATTATTCATAAACCTCTTCCCTAAGAGATATGCCACATGGCAATTAAATCAACTCACACAAAGCCTTCGTATTATCTTAGCCCATGAACGTCACCCTCTCATGGCAGAGAAGACACAGGACTCTTGTCTAGGCAAACGAAGGGAAGCCCAATTGCCACGCAAGTGCTGCTCTCACAGGCTCTCTAGCTGGGCTCCACGGATGGGTCAAGACAACCTGTGCGGCTTAGTGGTATCAGACCATGTTTAATGCTGGATAAACTGACATTCCCTACCCTTTTGAAATACTGCTAACGAGGAAACATCCACGCGCTATTCTGTGTAACAGGGCAGTGACTGCAGTGGCAGTACCCACTCCCAGGTTTTGAGACCACTGCTCATTTGGCACAGCTGAGCACAGAGCTCACTCCGGCACCAGCAAAGCCTGGGCTGCGTGCTTTCTGCCTCTGGATCAGTCATAAGGTGTCCTCGTGGAAACATGAAGACCACAAAATGTGCAGTACTGCGTCAGTCCAAGTGTCTACTCAGCACCATCTCCAACAGTGTCCAAAGCAGATGCTTAAGATAAGGCTATGGGACGCATACGTAATTCGCCCAATACAGTACCAGCTTCTACTTACTTAACTCGAGGACTTCCTATATCGTGAATCCTAATATACTGAATCATTCACTAGATCACTTTATTTGATGTTATCTCCAAATTCTGTACTTTCTCTGTATGTTGGTACTGAGAAAGCAGAAGTGAACCGTCAAAACTGTTACGATAAGCAACAGAGATTTTGACTCTTGAAGAAGGAACAACTTGGGCATTTGGTACCAAGGACATGTGAGAGAGCGATTGGGATTCTGGGAAAAGTATATTAGCCGGCCATTCGTATGACCTTGTTAAGGAGGAAAACAACGGCAATTTTTCTTACAATCCTAATTAGGTTCCAAAGATGACCTATGAAGATGAGGCTGTCGTCTTCTGTCTATCACAACGTGTACTGCCTGAGCAGCAAATAAAAGTTTCAGTCTAGTCCTGGTTAAGTGTATTTCTTGTAAGACTGCCTACAGAGATTACTTGTTTCCCCCACCCTTCCATTTGCCTTTCCCAAGATGAGGGAAAGACTTATGGCCTGTACTCACAATCTTACATGAAGTTTACTAAAGGCTTAATTTTAAATAAGTGTAATTGAACTAGTTCAGATCCTTACCTACACAGCAGCTTTAGAACCCATTTAGCTCAGATTAGTTTAAATGACTTCCCTACTTTAGTGAAACAGAAATAAGCCACTCAAACTGAGGATAGGTTTGATCCAGAGGAGTTTAAAATCAGTTCTAAAGATGATGTAAGTTAAAGTGGTGAAGCCTAAAGACAAGAAAAGAGTTTTTCACCATCTCCAGTAAAAATGTCTTGGAAAGAGAAATTGTTCTGTAAAGGGCGGAAGACCAGTATAGATCCAAGTCATTTCTGGAAGCCAGTTGCAGAGAACTTGATTATTACTAAAAAGAAAACAATAATTAATGTTTTGTAAATTCAATATTCTTTCTCTTGAGCACTGACTGGGATGTCTGCATTAAATTATATTTCAGAATTTCCCATTACCATTGGGGCAAACCAACACAAAAGAAAAGAAATAATAAAAAATAAACAGCTACACAGTCTATATAAAGGAAAAATGCATAAATGACATTAAAAAACTTCATTTTTAGTCATCCAGAAACAGATACAGCAGATGTAGAACAGAAAATCATTCTACTCTGTGTAGTTCAGATCATGCAACGTTGTTACAGACAAAGCCATCAAAACTGCAGCTCTATCAGCAATAACAAATGAAATGCATCTATAGCACTAAAAACATTCCCTTGCCAATCCTACATTTTTTTAGACAAATGCTGCTCTGTAAATTGTACCTTTACTTAGTATTTATATGGAAGAAACTCTCAGACCATTGTGTAAGAAAGGCAGATCTTTTGTCTGTTCATAGGAAGAGTTTGAAGCATTCTAATACAAACTAAAAATAATAGGAAGTGGTATTAA
Source organism: Dromas ardeola (assembly GCA_013398915.1). Classification (NCBI taxonomy): domain Eukaryota; kingdom Metazoa; phylum Chordata; class Aves; order Charadriiformes; family Dromadidae; genus Dromas; species Dromas ardeola. The sequence goes on along the minus strand of VYZM01003145.1, from coordinate 255,017 downwards.
TAAATCCAACGAACATAGTAAGTTCATAAAAAAGCAGTAGCCTTCTACTTCAGCTCCCAGAGATGCTAACTTTGATACGCATTAAAAAACCCAACAAAACCAAACCATTACGTTGGCCTTTTTTTTTTTTTTTTTCTGAAACATAGCAAACAAATGACTAATCTCAGCAGTCACCATAGCTGAGCAGAAGCGATGGTCACACTGAATCTAATTTTAATGTCAAAGTGAATTGTGGGAATGAAACCGCTCCAGTCATCCCATGGAGTGACACAAAACCGACATCCACAGGATCCACAGCTGCTGTTGACTATGATGGGAACTACAGATAAAGGGGATGAGTATCTACCAGAATGTAACAATACAGAATGGAATAATATAACATAACCACCACCTGCTTCTTATCAGCCATTTTAACATATATGTTGCAATGGTGCCCTGACATGCCTAGTAGAGCAGGTAAGGGGCTGATTTCCAGCCAATTTCCTGGTGCCCATAATAACAGGCCTCCAAGGCTTCCTTTCATGACACGGAATAACTACCCATGCCAGTCTGGTCAGGACCTCAAAACAATCCGTCAGACAATGTAAACAGCCTCAACTACTCCATGCAGTCCGGCACCTCACTCCAATTGCAATGGGCTGCAATGCCAGCACCATACGCAGGAGGTACAGCTCTGCACCTCCTGTTCCAATAAACGTGCTTAAGGGACACAGATGCCTGGATAAACAAGTTACTTTAAACTGGCTCCCAGTGAGACCAAAGTAGTGTTCTTTGAAATACCTCTCCCTTTAAAATGCTCTTTGCAGAAGACAAAAACCAAGAATACAGGAAGATCAGATAGCTCAGGCTTAACTCTTGTGTCAACCTTGTTTGTATGACAAGGGAGAGATGTTTAAAGTTTAAATCCTACAGATTAGAGAAAAAAAGTGATAACATACTCATGGCTAGCCTTTTCCCAGATTGGTATTGTGACACACAGTCGTCTTTTGGCAACTCCTCCCCCTCCATCTGAAATTAATGTCTCTTATCAAGAAGCATGAAGCTAAAATCATGAAGATTCCTTTCAGTAGTATAAACCCCCCACTATTCTAATGTTTGAAAGGTAGAATCATTATGTTTTTAATTACAGTTATTTTAATTTTAGTGTTTTAAAGAAAGCTAAGGTACCTGTAAAACAGAAGCCCCACTGTGCAGGAACTGGAGCCCACTTTCAGCAGAATCGATGCCGCCAGTTGCTAGGATGGGAAATCCTGGGAGAGCACGGGCTATGGCAGACACTGCGCGGAGGGCGATGGGCCTGATAGCATTTCCTACAGAGAATCAGAACATTTCGTAAGCAACGTCAGAACACACCCTGATGTGATTTGCACATCCCTCATGGTAGGAACATCAGGAACTAACATCTAATTCTGAGATGCAGAGGTTATATTCATTTGTAAACTGACACCAAGCGGGTTTCAAGCGGTATCAATACTTGTGAAGTATTATGAATTTGGCTGAAATAAAGAAAATCACAGAAACATTTGGATAAACATTGCAAAGCTGGCTCAAACACTTAGCTGGTGCTCAAAATAGAGACTAACAATGTCTGAGACAGAAAGTAATACTTTACAATACAGTACACTGTAGAAAAAGAGATCTATGTTTCTACATAAAGCATCAGGTTGGTTTTTTGAACACAGATGTTGTCCAAGTATGAGGGAACATCTCATTTATTTATGTCTGACTAAAAATTGTTTAAAAGCACCATTTCACTATGCTTGACATTTCATATATTATTTAATATGTTTCCCCTTTGGATGTTTGTAGATGTGGATAATCCTTTAAATAAGCCCCCTTAACTATTAAAATGATAGTCAGAAGCTCAGAAGAATAAAATATATTCATTTATGGTTGCATTTCCAAGACTAAAGCTTGCATTTTCAAATGGTGTGTAGAAGCTGAGTCAGACAACTCCCTGCTACATTTAGAGGAATTACGATTAAAGTCTCAATACACCATGTCTGCAATGCATCTGCTTTGGCTACATCCAATTGATGGTATGCAAATATTTAAAATACACATACAGATGCTGCTCATTAAATGATGGATAGCATAGACAGCTGACACTTTCAGTTATTTTTTAGGCTAGTTGGGATTTCTCTAGGTAACTCCCATATTCTTAAAATTTCTACTTAATTTAGAGAACCTTTAGGATAATTTTATGTTAGCACTGGACAAAAATACAGCAGTGTAAGGAAGGGATACATCGCTCCCAGGGGAACTGGCTGGCTGTCAACCTATGCAAGGAAGTGCTAGTTCTTTTTTTTTTTTTTTTTTTGGTATTGTATTAGGTAACTTGGGGAAATACCATGACATGAAATACTTCTGAACACCCTTCATGGGTGTTTTTATAACCCTTAAAGCTTTGACTTCTGCAAGAGCAAATAACGGAAAGGGAAGAAAGAAAGAAAACCAATGCAATGAACAAAGCAAGAGGAAGAAGAAACTACAGTCAGGAAGTGTGGGAAAAGAGCCCATGCGGAAACAGTAGCCACTGCATCCCACACCTCTGCTCAGCTGCCTGACCAACATCATCAGCTCCTTCAGAAAAAATTTCTTCTTCAGCCCCAATAAGTTGTGTTGCCATTCTTTCCCCAACCTTTCTGAGGCAGAAGTACTGCAGTCTGCTGGCTCGATTTTTAACCTAAGAAAGTATTTAGTAAAGGATAAGTTGCTTTTTTCAAGCAGCCCTGTCTCACTGAGCCCAGCATCTACAGTGCCCCCACCAGTGCTTCCTCTCAGGCAGAGTTTTACTGGTCTCCGTGAAGGACCTACTGTCGGTTCAGGATTCTGCTCTCTAGAAAGAGCCTCTGCCTTGCTTGTGCATCAGCTAGGACCTCCCCCATCTAGCTGGAAGGGTCAGTGAGGAGAATGATCCCACACAAGTTCAGGTCACAAAACCTGTCATGTTTTGTTTTAAATAGGACAGCTGCACTGTCACTTCATCAAGGAGTTGTTTTTTCAAGGTAATTTTCCATTACAAAAGCCTGAAATTTGGTTTGCCTTAACCATTAAAAATACTCTGTCTTCAGCTCACGTTGCCTTTTGCAACATTCCACTGCCCCTCACTGTAACCCTGACAGACAACGCTGAATTCACAGGAGACCTTGGCCCATCAGTATTAAACACATTCACACCCAAAAGCTCAGCTAAGCAGCCTCTGTTGACATCTGCTCTGGATTCAGCACATTATCTTCTTGGGCAATGACAACTTCTGCTGCCTCAGGATAGACACCTTCTCATTATATACTTAATACAACACCTCCTCCTTCTTCAATAGCTGATCTCTGCACCTGAGCAAAAACCAGAAGATTCACGATCTGATCAGACAGACTCTTCCACCTGCCATCAAGACACACCGGATGTTCTTCCATGTCCCCGTTAGGGATCAGGCCTGCTCACAGACTTTACACAGATACTTTTTGCTAGTTTAACGAAGACTACATAGAGATACAATGTTTTCAGCATATAAACTTTCATTTGCATAAATGGACAGTCTAACCCAAGATGCACTGGATCCAACATGATCCATCTCAACATGAGGAAAAACTCCTATACGTTGAGGGTGCCAGAGCACTGGAACAGGCTGCCCAGAGAGGTGGTGGAGTCTCCTCTGGAGATATTCAAAACCCACCTGGATGCGTTTCTGTCCAACCAGCTCCAGGTGACCCTGCTTTGGCAGGGTGGTTGGACTAGATGATCTCCGAAGGTCCCTTCCAACTCCTACCATTCTGTGATTCTGTGACTGCTAGTGTCCAAAGAGCAAATATTATGACAGAATTGGTGGTCCGATCTTAGAGAAAGACTTGAGACAAAAAAAATGGAACCATGCTGTTTGCTTTCATGGATTTATTTATAAAGCCTTTTGGAAGTCACACATGCCAAGACATACATTACACAGCCAAAACCACTGAAAATGATCTCATCGAAAAACACAAGTTCGTGAAATTCTTCAAATATTCGGTGTTTGAAATTGAGGCTACAGGTAAGCATCAGACTTGCAATATTGCTTTCAGGCACTGACACAGCTGCTCCAGGATCTCATTGTGATGAAGTAGTTATTTTTTAGAAAGGTGAAAGAATACGGACGCTGGTAACACTGAAATCATGTGGCTAGAGGGAAATTTCTTCCCAATCTCCATGAGTTAAAAACTGACATCCGCCTTGAGGCATGAAGGTTTATACTCTTTTAACCCCAATGTAACTCTGAGAGTTTACATTCAATCAGTTTTTAAGCCTTATAGACCCTTGACCCTAATGATATCTTGTAGCAAAGAGTTCCACAAGAAAGTATTTCCAGAATATAATTGTTCCTTTCTTTAGCCTGATTAAATTAGCCACCTTCTCACTTAAATGACTGTCTCTGTACAATGGTCAGTAGAGGAAAAGGAGCAAATGACAGTTTATTTAAGGTTTCAGCACAATAGGTAATCAGAAAGGCCTTCACTCAGCCCAAAGAAATCAAGCATATGATTTGATGAAGCCCAGCAGAGATGGCAATGAGACTTAGAATTTATTATGGAAGATAGGTACTTTTTAGTACTAGCTGCACTTGATATTCATAATGTGACTTATTACTTACATTTGGTGATTAGTAAATTAGTGATAAATTGGTACGATCACAAAAGTATTCCATTCATCTATAATTCACCCGAATTAATTTAAAAACATTTCAGGAGTGCTTCTGATGAGAGTAAATAAATGGTTCTAATGACAATGAGAGAGTTGACTGAGGTGTCACTATTCATCCCAGCATTTTTTCCTTTAGTCTACAGAATATGGAACAAACACATCAGAAGGTGCGGCCATCCTCCTGTGCATTTCTTGATCAACGGTTCAGAATACAAACATTAGTGATGCAAAGGTACTAAAAAAAAGGGGGAATAATAAAAACAAACAAATGAGCATGGAATTTGACCTAGACTCTCTATTTTCTTGCATTTTCACATGAGTACCACAGGAAGGTAATAAATTCCATTACAGAGATTTGTGGAGAAGGAGTTTTTAAAAGGTTGAAATAAAGGAGATTTAATGCCAACTTTTAAAAGAGCTGTAAGTAGTCCTGGGAATTTGCAGAATGTTGTCTGATAAATCCAATGGTATTTAAGAAGCTGAGGTCCAAATCTAGCATGCATTTGAAAGACAGCTCACGTGCTAAAAAATAAGCACCTAGCACATACTTTGACATGTTGGGACCTGTAATTCCACTAGTTAAGCACCCGTAGCTGGGGAAACTGCTGATACGGTACTCTCTTGGTAGTAGCATTACAGCTACTACCAGATGCTAGATGCAGCTATCATTTACCTTGCTGTAAAATAATGAGATTTAATAAACAAAGTCCATTTATCCAGACATCAACTAGGGGAGTGAGATTTGAAAATGAAAGACAGACAGAAAAATACCTGGTGGAGATGACATGCTAATCTATATTGAAAACTACTATTTCAAGTCTCTCATTAATTATGGAACAAATACTGCTATTATTTAAAGACACAATGAAATAATTACATGATGCAAAAGTCCCTGACCTTTTTCTTGCTTTAAAACTAAGAGTTTTGGTTTCCTTTCTTCATTTTTTTTTTTTCTCTTTTTTTTTTTTTTTTTAAATAAAAAGTCAGATTTTTTGTGACTATCAGGGACTGCAGTCAAGGAAATTCAACAGGCAAAATACAACAGGAAGGAGAAGCAGAACATGCATCAATCAAATGCCTCTCCCTGATCTGCACAGGTAGGCAGAGCTGCCCTTGTCCTCTGAGGATAGCAGACTGATGACAAACTGATGAGAGGTATTATAGCTATTTATTTGTTTGATTGTTTATTTTTCCATAGGAAGTAAAAAAACCTTTACCGGTGCCAGAAGACACATGCTGTATTACAACTTCGTAAGTCCTTGGAGTCCCCAGAGGACTTGATCCTGTCAAGCACCATAAATGTTCACTAGATTGAGGCTTGAGAGCCAAACTTAATGCCTTCTTCAAGGAGAACCCTGGCGTAATGCTTCAAGCAACCCAGTAGCTTTGGAAGTTCCTACCAGAAACAATTCAGATCTTCTTGATCCCAGTGATCCACCAATGGGGAAAAAAACTGGTCTCAGAAGTTTTGAATACTGGGCTACATTCACACTAGCAATATACTGCACCAACATATTCGTTTAAAGTCTTTAACACATATTCACAGCAGCTCTAAATGGGCCTTTAAGTAAAAATGATACAGTTCCATTAAAAAACAGCCAACAGAATGGAGGTGAATTAATTCAGACCGATAATACTGAGCCTGAATCTTGAAACAGACTGAATGGTCTTTATCAAAGTCTCTATCAGTAAAAGAAACAGATTTAAAAAGAAAGCAAACTCTCATACCTTTGGTTAGTAGACAACTTAAAAGCAAATTTTTGTATCTATGGTTACTAGATGGAATAAAAATGAATTTGGGTCGTAAGTGTCCCCATTCTGTGCATTGTAAAGTAACATTAATTTTTAATTTGCATTATATTATATTACACTGCAGTTCTTCGCAAATTTAGTATCAGATTTAAACCACAGAGCCTAAATATTACAAAGAAAAATTAGCTGATACATTATTTTTGATTAGTAAATTACTGATAAAGTCTGTGCTGCTAAAAAAAATAAAACCCCAAAATCTAAGCAACATCACCCTCCCTCCCTCTGTAAATACATTCTGGGAAGGCAGCTGACATTGTTATCTCCCTGACTGTTAACATTAATAAAGCTAATGACAAAATAAGGCAATGACAGCAAATACCAGACATGGGTGAAAAAGCATTACATAAGGGAATTGGCCTGGGAAAGTTCAGGCATTGTAGATGATCAATTCAATGCTGTGGGAATTAACTAGATAAGGAAGTTTGGGGATTAGGGAAAACAACACAGAAAACATAATGCTTTGTTAACACGTGTCTTGCCTAACGTGTATTCTACCTAGTACTGGTGATCAAAGTACTTTATATATATATCATCTGCATTTGCAAACAGTCCAGGGAAATGTGCAGGTTATACCCAATTCATTTGCATTGCATTCCTTCTGATTGCAATAATTCTGTATGTTCTTTCCCTCTGCCACCTGTAGGTGGCCACCATAAGCTACACTTATCAAATAACTCATTAGCCGGGTTTTCAATACTGTCATATCCAGATAATTAGCAATTTATTTAAATAACCAATTTCTGTGGAAATAATTGCCATGGAATGCCCTGAACCTACTTTTTATAAACTATAATAAAAGTGTTAAGATAATCCCTGACATTTGCAAATGCCATTAGTTCACCTTTCCTTTTGATAGTGCTATGGCATTATGTTTAAACAATTACCCGATAACGCGGCAGTTTAATGAAACAGTGTACCAGGCACATCCTTCAAAATGGCCAGAGAATCCATTTATATGCAGAAGAAAACCCAATGAATAGACATGTTTAGAAAGAAAGACTATCCACAGCTGTTATGAGGTCCCTAAATGGGACACACAATAGTCAGTGTACTAAAAGGAAGTGCCCAAAGAGCACGTTCAAGATGAACCCTGACACAGCTTTAATGGTGCACAGCCCAACACTTCTCTCAGCTCAGGATCCAGAGAAGACTCTTTTCACTGCTCTCTATCTACTTCACAGCCTGGTCAGTCCTTCAGTTCATTAATACTCACACATTAATAGCAATTCGCCAAAATCACTTACAATAAGGTACTATTTACTCAGGTACTGGCTATTTCAAACCAAAAATTTCAATTATTCACTTACCAAATGGAGCATTCAAGGGAATATTCATTTTATGGGATGTCTCTACAACAGTTAGCCTACATCTTTAAAGCAATGGCTACCTAACGTTTCATTTTATTGATTATTTGTGAAGGGTGACGGGCCAAGACTACCAAATCAATGGCAAAGGTTCTGCTGACTACAGGGAAGTCAGGACTTTACCCCAAGACTTTAGAATAAAGTTAATGATTTGGCAAATTTGAAACAATTTCTGTCTCACTCTACCGTTGCTGTCTCTTGAAACCACATCAACTCTACTCATTTTTGTTCGCGTATTATGACTATCTATGACATTATGCCTTGATAAACTGATGGTGTGTTAATATTTTCTCTGATAATTACTTCCCCCTTCCTTTTTATTTCAAAACTTACTTCTCATTTGATTCTGTTTGGAATACCTGCTGGTTTCAGTCCAATCTACGTCTGGAAAAGAGAAGTAATTTTGCTTCATGCTTCCTTCAAAAAAAAAAAAAAAAGGCACCGAAATACAAAAAAATGGTGAAACTTTCATAAGCACAGAGAAAAATCAGTGTCCTTTTTAGGATTTATTTTTACCATTTTTGAATTTCTACTAATGATTATTTATGGTCTTTCAGCTGAAAGTTCATAAAATCACCAGAGTTCTCATTCAATAAATGTTTAGCAGTCATTGGAGACTTCTCTCAATTAAAAAGGTTAGAATCAGAGAAAGAGAAGAGGGAAAAAGTAAATTTTTCTTATCTGCAAATATTATTTATCCCGGAAGACCTGGGGGAATTTTCATTCATATCAAACTTCAGCAGGAAAAATCAAGAGGACAGATACAAATTATTTTGCAATTGCTGCAAGAGCTGCTTAAACATTTTCTAACAAAACCATTCTCCCACTGAAAACTACAGATCCACTAAAAATCGATACTTCTGGTGATCTGCATGAAACCTAGCAAAGCATTTTCCACTGCAATTTATCAGCTGTTCATTATTTAATTTCACTCGTGCTTTCCGCTTTGGTTTGACTTGAAGCTGGAAACTGTCTCACACCGTGCTTTACATGTTCTTTGGTTGGCTTGGTGTGCCCTTTCTTTTTCCTGACTGCTTCGCTATTGCTCCCCGTCATGACTTCCAGTCTGAGTCACCTGGTTTGGTGCGGCGGAGCTAAGCACAGTGTGTTGCTGAAGGAGAGATCTGGCACCTTCTGCACTGCACGCCGCCGCTGGGCCAGGACAAAACTTGCCTTTTACCGGAGAGAGTGGCAGTGCTAATAAAATAAAACAAATATCGATAGAACCGTAATGATAAAATAATAAAAGTAGTGCTAATAACTGAGGTATGCTGCCAACATAACACAAGGAAAAAGACACGTGAAATAGACCAGCTTAAAAGCCAAGGGACAGCCCATCTAAAAAATATTGCCCACAGTTACCAGACAAGACCGTTGCAGCCATCACAGAGGGACAAATGAGTTTCTGCCAAATTCTGCCGGGCAATCATTCCCCTCAAAAGAGGCGAGTGCTTCACTTTAGCACACGGTAGGTCTTGCTGCCCATTTATTTTGGTGCAGAGACAGATGTGTTTAACTCAAAGTCTAGTAGAAGTGTTTGTGGCTATTTACCTAGAAGCTTACAGATTTGTTCAAAGGCAGCCTTGCCTCTGTCAGCCTCAGAGGCAGCGCTACCTTTGTTTGAGCTGGTTTTAACCTCCTTAACAACAACAACTACCATGGTAAACACGACCCTGGTGCCAGAAAGCGGGATGTGTGTTTGTGTCTGCGTCTGTGTGGGTACTTCAGCCCATACAACCATGCAAAGGCAATTTAGTATATCTAAGGACACACTGGAAAAGTGGTGACTGGCTGCTGAGCAGGGCGCTGAGGCTCTTCCAGTGTATTTAAAAATAAAAACATTACTGAAAAATGCAGTACAACAACTTTTCAGGTTATTTACAAAACCTGAGGCATACCTTGTACTGTTTAATAACCACTTGCCTAAGAAGTCCATTACAAAAAGAGAAGCAGAGCTTATGAAAGTACAGCAAACTAAAGAAAGCAGATCTAGATATCCAGAAAGCTCAGATGAAGTATTTCCTTCTCCCTTTATATAACTCAGGATCATTCTTATCCTATTTTGAGGTTTATCTATTTTATTTTGTCTATCTCTCTATTTTATCTATCTCATACAGTTGTTACTATCTAGTAATATACAATTTTATGTATGGATATATTTAAAACTATTTATAGATACATAGAATACATTAAAAATATGGTGGCATGAACACAAAATTTTTGTGAAACAAATGACTCAATTTAAGCAGAAAACACTGTATTTGCCTGTGCAATAGAGTGTGTGTCTACACACACCTCCACCATATTATTATTACATATCCATATAATCTGTGTGAGTATATATATATACACGCACACTCAGTAGATATATTTCCATATTCACATATACATAAAACAGTGGATGACACGTCCCCTGATAAAACCTGTTATTTCAACACTTCAAGTGAAAAGTGTTAAAATAAATGGCTCATCACATACAATGTGTTAAAATAAATGTTTATTTCAACACTATGTGTATCATAGCCATTTATTTCAACACTTCCCATTTCTCAAGACTCACACAACCAGGAGTAGGAGAACTGATATTTATACTTAAGGTAGTTGAAGCACATAGCCCTACTCATCTGCTTGCCATAGGATGAGTAGGAAGTTATTTGACACTTTTTTTTCTCCCAGCAATAAATGGAAACTACCTACCTTAACTGTTCATGGGGATCTGCATGTGTCTGTAAGCTGGTGGGCTGTATCATTTGGAAAGAAGAAGGGCTGTACCAGAGTCTGTGGAGATATTTGGAAAGCAAGCTGCTGCTACCAGGGTAGGGTTGGGAAAAAAAGCAAAGTATGGGGGCTTTTGACAATTTCACTTTGCAGTTTTGGAGTTTGACACAAAGGCACCTGGGCAGACAGAGACTCACGTGGAGAAGAGCAAAAACTAGAGCTGTTCATACTGCAAGCTGGAAGGGATGTGATTTTTGCAGGACCAGTTATAATATGGTGATCAAATTATGAGTTAGGAGAAAACAGCTGGGTTCTTGCTCTATCCTGCTGAAAATAGTTTCTTGGGAGGATTCTTCAGTTCCCAAGAGTTGCCTTATTTATTCTAACACAGAACCTGAAGGATCTTTGGAGCAGCAGCTTTCCAATGTTAGGTGGTCTCTAAAGTACATATACAGTCATTGGGAGCTCCATGTTGGTGTGTTTAGATTAGTGCCAGCATCTGAACTTGCTCATACAAGCTAAGCTCGGTCATTACATTATATGCCAGTGTTAAACTAGCATCAGGTTCTTTCTCTGCCTTATTTTAGGAGGAAAGCACAAGAAGCTCCCATTCTCTGGTAGCTCCCGCTGGAGCTGGAGGGCACTATGCCTTTATAGATCGGTCTCTAAGGGACAGAGGCAAGATGAGGATGAAGAAATTTAAATAATGCACAAAATATGCACAAAAACTCCACAAACTACGAGCCCCTTCTGAGCAATATTTACCGCTAACTTGCCTGCAATGTTTTCTTACAGCTTTCCTCCTTTGAAAAACTCTCAAAGCATGATCAGAGATTGCCTAGGCCCTAGCAAGACAGTGTGGCCTTAAGAAGATAAACACTTGGCGGGGGGTTCCCTTTTCTTTTTCTTGTACTTTTTCTTCCCTGAAATTGCAGATCTGTGTGCCAGTCTGGACATAGCACAAACCCACAAATTAAACTAACGAAACATTAGCGAAGACTTTGCAAGCAGGACACCCTGTCAGAAGTCTGTTTTGCACCCAGACAATGAAAAATTGAGACGACAGTTTCATCAACCCACAAATAAATTCACTGCCTTGAGCTAAGCCACTGCACAGTGCTAGTTGCCTACATTCAAACATCTCTCTTCCTGTAAAGTTATCTTCCCCCAGTGTCACCTTTGGCAGATAAAACACTATAATCATTTTGTAGCAGAATAGTGTACAATGCAATGAAAGTTCTCCAGAAAAAAAATAATGTTTTCACCCTTTCACTTTCTTCAGATGTGATTAGTTCCAGAAAGAGGAGGTATCATCACTCCTTTGAAGGCACTGCAGGTTATAAGATTGGTCCTCGGAAGTTGGCAACATGTAATAAAAGTGCTTTATTCCTAAACATCAATCAGTTTCAAGAATGGCAGTTGTTCACAGAATGTTAATAATGGAAATATCCGGCTAATAACTACTGTAGACATTAAAACACTGTAAGACAGACGTGCAGTGCTTGTTACACAAGAACACTTTCTTATAATTACAGTTTTATAACTAGGTACATACATTTCTAAATATTTAGTTCCTTACCCTTTGGTGTTTTTCTAATGAAATTTACATGACAATACTTCTTTTCCATAAAAGAAAAGGACCCCCCCCACACTCCAACAAAGAGTTGATACCTTGGCTTTAACTGAGACCTTGGCTGCATGTGGATGACAATTCTAAAGAAAGGCTTTTTCTTCTTTTTAGTAACCTTCACAATTACAGGAAGATTCATGCCATTTCTTTAGCTGGGAGTGTACAGAAAGCTAAAGAGTTAATGCCTCAATGGAAAGCAAAATAATAACATGTCCGTGCTGTGTAAACTATTTGTAGCATAAAGGATGCACAAACCTTATTTGTGGAGGCCTTTACTAGCTCTGGATATATTATCAAGGGTTGGTAATTAAAACATGGATATATCAGTCCTGCTTGTGAACAGCCACGCAACTCAATGCTGATTTCAAGATGAAATTATACACCTGTATCATAACTCTGCTTTCTGCATTAATAAAAAATAACAGCATTAATAGGCCTAAATACTCATTTGTTTGATGCATTCAGAGCAACATAAGGGGATGCGAGAGAATTTAGTGCATTGCTCTGTCAGATCATTTTAATTGTTATCCAATGAGGGCAGCTCAGAGGGTGAGTAAGGGACTTAATTTATGTACTTACTCATCCCCTCGGCTTCCACTGAAGAAAAATGATAGATAGCAACACAACTCCTAAACCACACTCACTGGTCTTCAGCGATCAAACTAAAGGCCAATTAACAGAAAGCCAGGGCCCAAAAAGTGTTTGTTGATTTTAAAATACTGATCAGAACACACTACTGCTGCTAAACACGTACCAGCGATATTTGGCATTTATGCAGTGCCTTCTAGGAGAGGATATCCAAATGCTACACAAAGGTATAATATTTTTATCTCACAGAAGAGAAGGGGTGCAAGGGCAGGCCTGGAAATTTGTGTGTAAAGAAGTCAATTCCACCTGAGCAGAAAAGGCAGCAGTCAGCCCTCCCCTCCACAAACCCCTTGTCCCTTGGCCCAGGATGTCATATCTCCCTTTTCTCTAAAACTGTTGGTAATTTAAAAGATACCTTTTTAGAGGTATGCTTTGTAATTCAACACAAGCAGTCTCCTCTTAGATGTAAATTACGTACTAATGTCCTGGGCATCTTATTCTCTGCATTTTCATGGATGAATTTTTATGCCCAGTCAAACCACAGCCTCAAGCACGGGAATATGGCTGTCCATAGAAGCATACAGGACTGTTGTTGACTGTTGCTGTCACCCATAAAGGAATTACGTCCTCCTTCCTTCCTGTTTTTCTCTAATCTAAAATAAAATGTATCTGAAAGAACTGATTCACTCTGGGGGCCGTATCTTTGGGCAAAACTGCATTTCTTCCTTGTTCTTCTTGGTCACGCAGAATTATCAGGAATTCTGAAGGCTATTTTAAGTAATCAATGTACAAACGAAAATGAAGAGATCCCATTTGCATGAGCTATCACTGATATAATACTGTGTATGGAAAGCTCAAAGAGGAAGACTCACAAAAGCATGAATGTTCCATGTGAAACTCTAACACATCTGCTCAGCACTGAAAAGCCAGCATTTAAGTCCAAAGCACTAGAGAGCCGAGACAAGTGCATTTTTGGAATCAAAACAAATGCTGGTAATTTAAGAAAATACTATGAAGCACACAAAGACTGTACAATGCCATATGTTGCACAATGCATCTGGTAATCAGTTTAGTGTATATGCCAAATTCACTAGAAGCCCAAATAGGCTTAAGTTCTTTATTCAGAAATTCAAAAAGTAAACTATAAGCATAATAAACATGGTGCACTTACAATTAGAAAAAATGTGGATTTTTCTTTTTACTTACAGAACACAAATAAAAATTAATCTCCTAAATTATAACCTATAATGAATATATGTCCAAGCTCCACTTTTGATCAACAGCTTTCACAAAATCACAGGTTTAGGACATGGTGTGTTCTACAGCGTAAAAGAAAAATGTGATTTTTAAATTATTTTACACGCAATGTTTGCTTCAATTTTGAAGGCTTGAAGTCATGAAGGTTTTATGCTGTCATTTGTGATTCTATACACAATACATTACTGAAGATGTCATCACACACAGATGTACAAGCAATCTTGCATGTATTGTGGTCCTAAATCAAATATGAATCCACAGCTACAGTATTGAAAATACAGTAGAAATCCCTAATTCAAGTGGACAGTATCACCTATAAAGCCAAAATAAATGCAGTAGGATAATAGTTTTCAGACTTGGGTTACAGCGGCAATGCAGAGACTTGAGCTGTGTTAACTCACCAAGCTTGATCTTGCTTGCCAGAGCATGCTTGTCAATATTTAGCTCCCAGGGAGCATGTCACAAGTCTTTATAAAAACTAGTTTAAATACAAAATACTATAGCAGCTGCTGTGATCCTTTTTCTAACATTGAGATTAAATTGCTGAAATTTGTCTTGAGCTTTTTAAACCAGAAAATGTGTGCCATATACCTACTGTAACAAGAATATGAGAAACAGCATTAAGGGATTGCAATGCTGTTATTAGGGCTTATTAAAATACAGAAAAACACCAGATGCTTTACATTAACTGATTGGAAGATATTTTAATGTCAGGCATACAAATATCACTTTCTCCTGTGATATCAGATTAGAAAATGGGCTGGGATAAAATCAGATACGTCTGTGTTCTTGAAAAAAGAATTCTACACCTGCACCAGCAAAAAAATGAATCACTTACTTGCCTAACCACCGGAATTTCATCCCAAAATGTAGGCACACACTATCTTAGGCATTTGACAGAAGTACCTAAATTAGGAATATACTAACCTCAAATTTCTGATGCAGTCAATGGAGCGAGAAAGGAACCCACCTCTGAGAATGCCCATCTCTTTACAGTGATGAGGTAGAAGCTTAACAGTCTCCTAGTGAAGCGCCTGAAGATCAGCGGGATAACCCTTGGCTGTACTTGGTTAGCACGTCTGTTCAGAGCTGCCCGTGAGATCCTGGACGGTGAGTGCATATCACCAGCTTTACCTTAGCAAGTCCTTGGCATCTCTGGGGACAGCCTGGAAGGGCTCTCAGACACAGAGGTGTCCTGGTAGGAATGGCAGCTCAGGAAGGCAATGCAGGTAGTGTAAGCAGAAGAGAGCGCCACTACTGTCTGCCTTCTCTGCCCAGCAAACCTTTGGCTCAGTGAATCTTATTTATGAGAAACAGAGAGAAATAACAAAGGACATTGGACACAGCCCTGGAAGAAGCCCAAGTTTGGAAAAGAGACTGTAAGAGTGACAATTTTCTTTTATTTTTGAAGACCCTTTTACCACCCCACACTGTCTGACTTCAATGGTAAGCTGGGGATGTTCTCAGAGCTGTAAAATAGTGAGCCTGAAAGAAAAGAAAAATAAAGACATCGAAAAGAAATCTGTGTGCCAACCTCATGCAGGAGGGAGCTCCTTCCTAAAATGCACTTCAACAAGAAGGAGCAAGACTTGGGGTGACTTCCCTGCCTCTGTCAGGGTTTACCTTCTCTCTTGATACCTGCCAAGGACTGATCCTCTAACGTGCTTTTATGAACAACAAAGATGCAAGCAATCTCTTTGTTATTTCAATAAACCAGGTTGTACCACGTAGCAGGCATTATCAAAATATTTCTTAGGGAAAATAAGTTGACACCATATCCTTCTTAGAGGTCTGAATTCTTCAAAACCCACCTTCAATAACTTCTGAAGAAACTACTCAATTTATAAGAAAAAGCAACCAATTCTTAAAAGCCTTGCCTGGCAATACCTTCTCTGCAAGTGCTCCTAATGCACAGAATTTATCAGGGCCTAGAATTAGAAGATTTCTCTGAGTACTCCCTATTAAAAGCTAAGCAGCTCTTGAGTGGGCATATATCCAAAAATCAGAGAAAATACTGCCAAAGCTGGTGTATTCAATAGGCAGGCAGCTGACGTGGCATTAACAGCATAAGCACAGCAATAACTGGCAGGGAGTAAGATAAGCTCAGACCAGCCAAAATGTGGACTGGAGTAATCATACATACTTTTGAAAACCAATAGGTCACTCAACAGGGCCATGAAATGGCCTGACACAACGGTAACACAGTTAACCATGACTTCACGGGCATGCCTGCTTGCAAAAAGCCCCGCAGCTTTCTCCTCATTTTGAGCTGCCTGTAACAACGTTCTTCAGAGCATCAGCCTTACCTCAGTGCTGAATCAGGTGTGGTACCATACATTTTATGGACAGGTCTCATGTAATTAAAAACCCCCTCTCTATATAGCTGCCACAGCTGCGCAATGGATTTCTCATTCTGAAACAGTGGGACACTGCTCTCAACAGTTCTCACGTGGCTCTCAACCCAAATAATGGTGGCTCAATCCCTGACTATGAGTGTCTTTTGGGATTTAAACAGGACTTAGTAAAGATGGTTGGTTATACAGTCCATGTTAATAAGGAAGACATTTACAATTACCTGGCAAAATAGAAACTGCAAATTGAACGTAAATTGGAAAACCGAATCACTGCAGCAGGTTTCCTAAAAGATTTTGTAGGATACGTTTGTACATCCTGTGTGCGAGCAGGATATCTGTATAGCGCATTCTATACAATGGCATGCTTGCATGAAAAGACACATTAAAATGCAGTTCTCTTAGCTGACGACTATATATTAGTTGCATTCTTTTGAAAGGTAAAAAAAATGTTCTGACGGTTGTGAAATGCTTTTATAAATGCTTCTGGCAATAACTCATCAGGGATGATGTGATGCCCAGTGAAATACAAGCCCAGGATCTACCCAGTTAAACAAACCTGCTATATTTTGTGTTCTGTACTTTATGCGTGAAGTTGGCATTAGGATTTATTCATCATTTAAGTAGGATACTAAAAAAATACAGAATATTAGGAGGATTTAGGTGAATAAAGATGTATTCACTGGGGTGAGTTCATCATAAATCGTAGCTAACCAGCTGTAGAACTTTCAAAGGTTACTCCTACATGGTGGCAGGACAGCAGCAACAACTGCCTAAGTATGTCCTTTTGGTGCTGCTGGATGTAAAGGTAGACTCTGGGTTTAAAGTTGTTCCAGGGATTATTTCTTTTTCTTTTTCTTTTTTTCCTAAACCCCCGTATCTTATCCAATTGTCAAAATACCCTGCAACTGGATTAACCTCAGCAAGTACAATTTCATGTAACTGTGAAACCTTCTCTTCAAGCCACTTCCTGACCCATTTCTAAAACACGTCAATCCTGTGTTCAGTAGGTAGAGAGAATGATGGGAGCCCCAACATCCTCAGAGAGATGCCTAAGCTACCGAGACTACCAAAGCTACTGCACCAGGTGGAGGAGCTAGCACGCAATACAGAAGTTGGGCTGTACTGTCAGCAGTGGTAGCAACCCCAGACTGATGGCAGAAGATAGTAGTCAGTTGGCCTATCCTGGAAGAACAGCTGTCCTACAGAGAGAAGGAAGAACAGGAGGAAGGTCCATGCTAACAAATGTTAAATAAGAACTCATTTTTCTATTTATTTGTTAGCTCATATTTTGATGTGAAATGTATTGCTTTTTATTTTTTTATTTTCATAAAAGTAAAAACATATTTATTCTTCAGGTAAGATGAGAGTATGTCCTCCACTGAATACAGATGGGCTCTACAACCAGTAGATGCCACTTGGTGACTAGAGAAAATCAATATGCAAAGTAAGATATGGAAAAAGATGAACATGCTTAAGACACACCAGGTCAGTACTCAGGGGTTTTAACCTCTGCTGATACAATTGTTAATCAGAATTGTTTACAAACTCTGCCAGATTCTTGTTTTTCGGGGGGAATTACAATTAGAACTTCTGCTCTGTGAGTGGCAGGTACAGTTTATAATTTCCACAGAAGATGGCTGCCTCATTGATCACTCTCAAGTACCACCTGTATCACAAACCCTGCTGTTGATTCGGGTACGGAATAACAAGTCAGCAGAAAAGATAATTATGGGCCCTGCATGATCAACAGCAGGGAGCTTTTAAGTCTGATATGTATTCACATGAATTTGGACCCCGTTTCCTTTGTTAGGTCTTTCCTCTGCTTCCTGTATAAAAGCTCCCTAAACTCTCCCTAAACCCTAAACCTTATTCAACTTTGAATCCATCACGCATGTAACGCTGCAACAAAACTTTGCAGACCTCCAGGTTAACTTGAACTCTACCACCTGAAATTATCTTCTTTGTGTTCCAGCCCATGACCATATGCTTAACCACTTAGAATTACTGCTTCTGTACAAAATGTACTTCTGCATTGCCTGAAACACCGAGAGCAGAAAGCTAGGGCCAACTCTAACTTGCGCGACTGCCGGAGACCAGTTGGCAAGCCAGAGTGACCCTTCTACCCAGTCACTGAGCTGGGACATCCTAAGGCATGCAGTTGTCATAGTTTAAATATGCTTTTGTAGTGAGTAGTAGCCTTTCAATTGCAGTTTGGAGAGTTATACTGTATGCCACCACAGCCTCTAGTCCTTGTTCAAGCTGCACTTGAAGTCAAAAGACAGTTTGACCTCATTGTGATTATCCAGGGAGAAAGGTGAGCAAGATCAGGTTGAGAGAGCTGATGAGACTTAATGGAAAACAAATCTAGCAGTCGACTTCACCAGGGCTTTTCTCTATTTTTATTATTTTAATTAATGTCTAATTGAAATTCTTGATAGTATTTTAATTCCTGTGTTAGAATGAACTGAAAAGTACTTAAATGCGAAGTATTTTTCAAATAAATAATTCATAAGATACTTAAAGTGGGTATATTTAAATGACCTCCAAAATGAATTGTATTAAGTTTTTTATGATAGAAATATATCAGTTTTCAACACGACAATCTCCAAAAGACATGACGCAAAAATATTCTGAGATATTTTTTTGTGAGTGTTTGGAAGATTGGAAGAGGCGATCATAAGAGAGACACCTTCTCCCCTAGACCTGACAGACATGGAAAGACAATCAACTTGTGCTGGCGAAGACACCACCAATGGGTTCAATCTTGCTGATACTACTGAAAGGAGACATTTTCTGTTCCCGACTGACTGACACCTCCTCATCAGGTTATAGTTTGCATTCACCTTTATCCATTGCTGCAACCAAGCTTAAATACAAGACCCTGCTCCACCAGCCTGCTTTAACATGCTTGGACTTCCCTTTTTCTTTCTCTATTCATCTCCATTCTTTGTTAATCGTACTATGTCTCTAAGTTGCTAACTATAAGAGCACTCTTTACTTAATCATACCATTATATGAACTGATTTCCCATTTTATCTATCTGCACCCAGATTAAAACTGCACTTTCTTTCGCCCATGCTTGGGCACGCCAAGCCACAACCCTTCTCTTTTATTTTTACCATATTATGTCTGAGTAGAATTTATGATTTTATCTGAATCACCTTCTGACATTCGCCTTTGGTAGCTATCAGTAAGACGTGATAACTTAACGGTTATCTATTTATTAAAACCACCCACTCATCTGGGAAATGAATTATTTCAACTGGACATATTCTCTATGAGATTTCATGTAAACAGTAAATCCAGAACATTCAACAACACTAGTTTAGAGATTAATCTAATTACAGGCTATTAAAAGAGGAGAATAGAGATGATTGCATTTCTAAAACACCGTACAGACCAGCAACAGTTAACGATGATTTGATGATTTTCTAGGAGTTTGGAACAAATACTTGGCTCTTAGTCTGAGAGCAATGCTGGACATTTCTGTCTGATGCTTGGGGGATTCAGCCAACTAACAGATACATTTGGTGAAGAATCTCATTCTAGTCATGCCCTCCCTTCCTAATTTCCCTTTTCACTGTTTTGTCGTCTTTGCCTGTTCCTCAGGGAACCGAGTGATTGATAGCCTAATCCAATGACTGTATTACAGCTGCCTCAACTTGGACTCTTTTCCTTATCATTAGCAGTTAGCCTATGGTTAAATTCACAGCTCACTGCTTGGTACAGCCCCTGAGATTTAAGGGTCTGGCCTTTAGAAAATATTTAACATAAAATTGAAATCTTGACATACTGAGAATTCAGTTCTCTGCAAGGCTTCTTTAATTAATCCAATGTACTGTACCATTGTTCTATATGAGGCTGTGACATGGTGAACTGTTACTGAAGCTCACAGAGATGTATAATTCTAAATTAAACACTCACTCACATGTACCTACACCGCATTTGTTTCCCAACTACATGTGCGTGAATGTGAAAATTAAATTCAATCTATAATAATAATAAAACACAAACCAATTACACTTCACGAGTAAAGACTTCTCATTCATTTCAAGCTCGGAATGAGCATTTTCAAAGTAAGAGGAGGAGAAAACACAGGTTTGTTCAAATGCTATGTGTAAAGACTCACGCTTCATTCTTTTTCCAGGACTCATTTAATCTTTTGGTGAATGAAATCAATTATGATCATTTTTAATCAACTACAAATGGCACCTGTGCTAAAAGCGTAAAGCGTTTTCTTTGTGGGAAAGAAATTGGCTAAAAAATATTAAAAGTGGAAAAATATGCTTAGTTCTCTGACCTTATCTGGAAAATAATACTTATTTTTAAATAGCTATGGGAAGGATGTAGACCTTGATCTATGCTGTAAACCTTTGCCCTACTTCCAGTCAGTCGATGAGCTGCAAGCTTCTATGAAAATGGCAGCTGAGTCCCAGATGAAAAATTATGCATCTCATAAACTGCTATTCTGCTGAAATGTCAAGCTATGGCAGGGCTGTACCTCAAACTCAGCACTTGGCATTTTCCTTCTGTCTGCTTTGTTGCCATGAAGCAAACATGAACAGTGAGGATTTGTGTAGGGCAGGTAGCAGGCGAGCTCCCTGTCAAAAATCTATTATTAGGGCTCTGATCTCTCCTGCACAGACCAGTGACGGCAGAACACTAAGAGAAATCAGACTGCTGCAAGGACATCACGGAAAACAGAGGACTCTTTGTGAATCCTGACATAATATATGCAAATGGGGGCTTTTAATGGCTGAGCTACATTTAACAGAAATAATAAAACAAAATTAAAATTGTACTACGGCATATATTTGGTTTTTACTCCTATCCACACTGTTTTATAAATATATGTTAACGTAAATAGTCTTTAATGCTCGGTAAATATTTATACTAAACAGAAGTGCCTATGCATACATACATTTGTTTTGTTTCCAGTGATGGGCAGCTTTTCATTCATTTCTATTGACCAAAATCCACACTGCACAGTCACTAAGAGAACTGTGATTAGGAAAGTGAATGCTCTTGGCTTTCTTTTCACTTTTCTTTTAATGATGTGTCATAAAATTAAAATTAAAAAGCAGCCCTTATTATTATAACTTCAACTTTTCGGCTTTCAATATAATTCATACATTTCAGATTAGAATATATGCCCTATTAATAATGTCAATTATCCATATAATGTATACATTTTAATTTAATGAAATAACACCCACAAAGCGTACCCTTAAAAGTCACAATCGCTGTCTGACAGTGTTTTTTTGTAAAAAGAGACCGCTCCACTAACTTACTTCAAAAGTAACTAAAATTAAACTGCCTCAGCTGGCTTCCAACAATTATATGTTCCCACATTTAATGACTGAATCTGCTATCTAGGTATATTCCTTCTGACATCCCTTGTGGTCAGCTATGAAGTTATAAGACACAACTTTCTGAATCTCTCTTGTTCTGGAAAAAAATACAAACATATGTATTCAAACATGCTGTACAATATATTCATGCAGATAATGCCAAAATACTACAGAATGTAATAATTGGACTAAGCAATAACAGAACATAGACATGAAGTGTTTGAACTACTGCTGTAAAATACTGCAATATTTTTGCAACAAAGCATTAAAAGGTTACATAGTGAGTGCACCGTGGAGAGATTTGCTTTTAAACCAAGTTTTTTTGCTAAGTCCAGTGTATGGTTTTATAAATTTATCCCCTAAGGATCTGGCTTCCAGACAAAAACAAAGAAACAAACAGATGACAAAGAACAAAAAAACATGGAAATTCAAACAGAAGCTCTGCTCTATTTCGCCTGCAATGGATATCCTATTGTGCTGCAATGTGATGTGTTTCATAAAACACATCTGGAATATGGAAGCACAGTATGAAAGCTCATGAAAAAACTTGATTTTTAAAAAAAATTTAAAATACATTTAAAGGAAACAAGTCTTAGGGAAGCATATAGCTGATGAAAGTATATTAACATTTACTCTAGGAAACCTGCCATCTTATTCTAGTACCTATAAAATATGCATTTTCAAAATAATTTATACTTTACAGACTAAAACATCTCTTTCAGACCAGAGGTCATTATTCTTTGTAAGGATAAAAAAACAGCATTAGCTTCTTTTTAAGAAACAAATACTCTGCGTTACATGCATACAGGAAGAAATCAGGCTAAAATCTCATGCATTCTGTATTCTCAAACCTGAAATACTGCTGGCTCAAAAAAGCCCCTTAATGGTAATCAAGCTATGTCTCTAATCCTGCAAACACATATGATAGTTACACAGTTTGGGAAGCCACATCTTAATTTTAGTATTTTTCTTTCATCATAAGGGCTTATTTCCTTAACCATATTTTGGAGGCTTCATTAGGACATTTCAATTTTTTTTGAGTAATGGGCAGTTCCTGGAAACATATAAAAAATGGATGAAGACTGGGATCCTCTACGCACAAAGTCCTCTCACATAACGGGGCCAGAGAAGTCCACAGGGCTACTATAGCCCTTGGGCTCAGCTGAGGCTCCATGGTGCCAATTAGAAAGGAATTTTCTTAGAAAACAACAATTTGTCAAAATTAAAGTGAAATTTTTCCTGCAAACATTTTTGGCACCAGGATAGAGGCAGAAGGTGAAGAAAAAACAGAGATATTTTACAACACTCAATAGTCAGAGGGTAGACTTGGAATCCAGGGGACCCAGCTGAGACTCAGGCTCACACCTGGGATTTAAACCTGGCTCTCCCACGTCAGGCTCGCGTGCAGGTCTGCACCGTGCTAGTATGAGTGTGTATCCTGTGAGAGCCGTGTCACTTTGTATTAATAATTCAATATTTCCAGGGAAGCAGAGAAGAGAGAGAGACTCATCCTACAGTCTAGTGGTCAAACACCCACCTGGGATACTGGGATCCTTCCCTGTCAAAACCACCCAACAAACAGGAGGGTAGGAAGAAGGAAACAGCAATGATTCTTACAGCTTAGCAATTTTCAGCTGATCAAATTAGATCAAGACAGGAAGGTCACTGCCCGAGCACTGGCTGGGAAGAAAACACTGACTGGGACAACTCAGAGCTAAATGGGGTTTCTAAAGTAATCTCATTAAATCTCTCTTTGAAAGATTTGAAAAAAAAAAAGTTTAAAAAAAAGAGACATGTCTGTTCTCAAAACATCCCAGGATCTGGCAATGATATTAATAAACCTTTTTTTTTTCAATTATTTTTATGTATTTCAGACAAACCATAGGAAACTACCTGTCATTTAGTAATTTAAAAGGAATTGAGAAGAAATTCCCTTTTCAATGTCCTCCTGCATAGAGCTGCTTCTGCAGAGGAGGAAAGAGGAGGCCAAGGGGAAGTCGTACACAGAAAAGTTTCCTTCAGTACACAGCCACGTACGACATTTTTGAACACTGGAGGACAGGGAAGACTGCAAGTCAAAATGTCAGGCTGCTGCTTGGGCAGGGCATTAACATACTTCCATTATTTGCTCTTTGACGGAAACCTTCATCAAACTCAGCGGAGGGAGTTCACACTCACCTGGAGAGTGTATTAAGAAATGTGCGGACATAGTGAATTTATAAAACATTGAAGAACAGCTGTCCTTTCAGCGAACGACTTCCTTGCAAGGTGTTCTGGTCCCTGCCACCGGGCCGCAGAGCTTCCCCGGCCACGCTGCCGGCCCGCCGGCCCCCTCAGCCGCCGCCGGCCGCCATGAAGCGCCTTCCTCCCCTCAGGCCCTGCTGGCCGGCAGGTGGGAGCCAGCCCTCAGCTTTCAGCAAAGCCCTTCAGCAAGCAGAGCCCGGGCCGGCCTGCAGCCTTATTTCTGGGTGCAAAGTGCGGACTTTTGCGTGTTGAGCCGCGGTGGCTTACCTCCAGCTTTCTGCTGGCTGCCTCCTCTCGCAGGCCGCGGCCCTGGGCCGAGGCGCGGGGCTCCTTCAGCTCCCGGGGGAGCGAGTGGAAACGCAGAGCGCCGAGGACAGAGTACGTTTCCCTACGTGACACGAAGGGAGGAACGCGTCCCTGCTGCTGGTGGTGGGCCCTAAGCACGGCAGCTTCTGCTTTTCACTCGCTGCAGCAAAGACACCCTTTCAGACAGAGCAACCCCTATACCAGCAGGCAACGCTACTGGAGGTAGGGAGAATTTCCTATGACTTAGGTGTAAAGAGAAGGGGAGAAAAGATAAGCGAGCCCAGACTGATCTAAAACCCAGTTTAATCCAGCACTCCAGAAACTCCTCACAGGCTGGGTGATGGTCACCAGCTTCGGGCCCATGTCCTTTCAGACCTCCCCAGCAGACCCGACCGAGGGCTGGGGGCAGCTGCCACCCCACCCGCGGGGCCACCCGTCACCAGCGTCACCCGCCGGGCAGAGACGCCCACCGACACCTGCTGCTCCTCTGTGCCACCCCAGCGCCATTCCTCGTCCAGAAAAGAACTCAAATCTGCGCGACTGGAAAAAGTCCAGAAAGCGAGATCCAGCTTTTGGCTGTGCCCCGTATCTGCTCTAGGTTTGTGCGCTAGAGAACATGATGAACCAGCTGTGCTTTGGTAAAACACACGGAAAATGGACCAGGCTTATTGCTTCTATAATAGCGCCGACTTCCACTTAAAAAATTAATTCTCTCGTGAGAGGAATTATTTGAAAAAACAACAAAAACTTACTGGCTCTATCAGATAGTAAAACAGAACAAGAAGTTCAAGCAAATCAAAATAGAAAACCAGTACTTTACACTATGAAGCGACTTTCATGCCAGGACCACAGAGCGCTTCCCAACAAGCCTGTAGGCATGTAAGTGGTGTTACTGCCATTTCACGGACAGGAGAAAGAAAGCACGGAAAGGTCAAGTGCCTGGCTGCAGGCCATGCGGCTCAGCCCTGGCACGGCCAGCAACGGACCTCAGAAGTATGGCCACCCTGCCCCTTGCTCTCACAAGACGACAGGCTCTCCCATTTTTTGTCTTCTTGTAAACATGCTAGCACTCTTGATTTAAAATTGCTTTCCTGCTTTTGTAAATTCATACACTGCTATACCCTGATCGCTGAGCAGAAAGTATTGCAATGTGTTGCAGAGCCTGTTGGCTCTGTGGCTTTCTTTTGCGCAATGAGTTGTGGGATTGAGCCCTACTGATGTCAATTATCAGCAAGAAACCTTTATGTATTTGTCTGCAACAATATGCTCTTTCTTTATTATGCTCCCATAATAAATTGACAGCACTTCCAGTGGTTTTCATATTTTTTAAATAACCAGATTTGCGTCATAGGTAATGGTGCATCCTAAAACGACATTTTCTATCTCCTCTGATACATGTAAAACTTCAGGAAAAAATCCCCACGTTTTTATACTTACACACACACAGGCACATATATAAAAATAAAAGAAACAAAGAACTTTTCCTCAGGTCCCATTTATAACAGAATTATAAACCACAAAAATGGTGGTACATCCTCCCTTATAGCTGAGCATCCAGGTGCCACTGTAATTTATGCCACATACATGTTTTAAATTTGTGACATAAGAGACACTTTTCATAATGCAGTCATTTTATAGATTTTATTAGACAGAGTTATGGTAGGAAGGAATATTCAGAAATTGCAACTTAAATGAGAAAATGTGAATGGCGTTACTTATATAAAATACTACTGCAATAGTTCTTTTATTAATTTTTAATGCACAGCACCCACTGTGACCTCCTTTATTCTTTTCCTGTCAACATGGCAGGCTAGAGAAATTGAAATGGGCTGTAGCTGTTCTCTTCTTGTTCCCCTCTTCCTCCCATTTTGCATAATATTAAAATATAACATCTTATTGGACTGTCACTGTGAAATAATCATTATGCAATAGGCATAACGATTTTTTCTGATTGTTATCTCTTCCTTACTTTTCAGCGTTCTCTCAAAAATTCCAAATTCCATGTAGTTATCTAAGGCAATAAGGCAATTTTCCACTGAATACACTCGTCTGAATTAAAGTTTGTTTAAAAGGTATCTTTTGCTACATTTCTTACGGTTCTCTAAGGATAATACCAGTCACATAAAATAAAGCATTTTTTGCCTGTCTGGTCTCCTCTGATTACGTTTTCGGGGTGAGGTAGGAGGCGGGTCCGATAAAACAGTGCTTGACTCAATCAGGACGATGCTGTTACTTCTGTTATGTGTATTTACTGCTAACTCTATCACCAAGGAGACTAATCTCCATACCAGTAAAGTCAAGGAGCCCACAGTATTGTCTTTGCAGGGCCAAGTTCATGTTGTCACAGCAACAGAGTGCACAGGGTCAATAGATTAACACATTAGTGTGCACAGGCACTGAACTGGAGTGTAAAAGTTTTGCTGCTGGTTTTAAAATTAAACTGTGAAGCAGGACTTGGAAATATGGCCTACACAAGATATTCTTGCATATCTCAAGGAATAGGCAACAAAAATACGCATATATTTTCCTAATACTGTCTATCATTTTTACCACAGCGGGAAGAGGACGAAATAACCTCCTTGGAAAAGGTGGACTTGGTGGGAAGGAGGGAGGAAGGCTGGAGTTCGAGCTATGAAACATACACTGCATTTGGATTGTTGATATTTCCCCCTGCAATGCCCTTTCATTAGCCTCTGTCTAACGTGGGGCCTGACAATTGTGACAGAATGAAAAATTTGAGGAAAAGCGAGGGTCAGGAGAGAAGAGATTTCCTTCCCTCTCCAGTGACCCTATCACAGGATTCTGATGCAGCGCTTTACCATTAAGGAAAGGGCAACCCAAGAGCCTTCACACTTAATCTGTTCCATCTGTCATGACTATTAGAAACATTGACCAGCAGTGAGCTTTAAGGACTCGGTGCGACTGCAGACATGATATTCTAGCCCACTACAAGGACCTCCTGATGTTTTGAAAGCCTCCAAGGAAGTACCATGCATCAAAAAGGGCAACACCTACCTGACATGCCACCATATGTGGTCCTCAGCCCTCCACCAACTGCTGGCCAAGGTGTGCTGTCTGCTTTCAGTCCCATCAGTCCTGACACAGTGTTGGTGGCTGTAACACCATCTGCGCCACCTGTGAAAGAAAAGGTCAGTCGCTTTTTATTAAATCATGTGTATAAGAACAAGAAAGGGAAAAATACAACAGAAAAACTGTGAAACTGTGAAATAACTAGAAATTCAAATGAACAGCCGAAGACAGAAAGCAACAAACTGTAAGGGGATGCACAGAAAGGTCCTTAAGACCAATCCTGGGCTGATAAATCTAGCCCTAGCTTCAAGGCAGGCTGTGTCAGTTGAAAGAGCTGTAAGAGCTATAAGACAACACACGTGGGAAACACTGTGGCTGACAGGAGGACCTCTGCCCTTCAGCTGTGTGAGACGGAACCTGCTACAGTGGTTGTTCAACACCTGGAGCTGCCCCAGCACAGGGGTCACCTCATCCAAGCTGATGACACCAACTCTGCACTGATGGAGCCAGCCCATATTCTCGTTTCTTATTGTGAGGAGCAAAACAAAATGACCAATGTGATAGAGGAATGATGACCACAGCTCTAAGTGATGGATTAATACACCTACTTGCAAACTCATTTCCTACAATGTTGTACTTTAAGCTCGAAGGAAAAAAATGTACCTTCAAAGGGTGTATTTCTGTTTTCTCAGGACGTACACGCCATTTTCACTACATAGGAATAGGGGAATGTACAGTGGTATGGTAAATGTATAAATATGATAGAAATAGGAGCGTGCAGACAAACACACACAAACATATATGATTTATTGTTAAGAGTCTAATATAATTCTCTTCATGTATTGCTATATTCTAGAAGCATGGAGAAAAATTATGAAGCCTTTGATCGCTGTGCTTATTCTAAATACAACAAATAAACTATTGTCATATCAGTTTTTGTTACTTGTTATTATTCCAGCAACTCCCCTATCTTCCCCCATCCAGCAAATTAGTAAATCTACACAGCTTGTGCACTGGAGTCTGTTACCTTCCTGCGCAGCCACCGCAATATTCACAATATCAGTGACATTTGGGGTCAGCTTGGCAAAGAAAGGAATCTGAACAGCTTGTCTAACCCAGCGACAGATGTTCCGTACCAGCTCTGGATCCTGTTCAAATAGGTCAGATAAATATAGAACATAATTAAAAGTAATATGAACAAAAGGTATATAAAGGAAATAGAAAACTTTGCTACAAGTGGCTATACTGCAATTTTGTGAAATTACTCATCAGGACTGAACCTCATCTCATTAGTTAACTTATTTCAGACACTTTGAGTAACTGCGAATCCATTACACAAAGGTTAGTTCATGAAAAAAGGAAAATTTGCTTTATTCTTTTTTTCCCCCAAAAGACAAAGATATCACAACATGTTCCCTTCCCAGAGAGGGGAAAATATCATTTTGGATGACAGAGACTTTCTTTACCCACTTATTTAAAAAATACTTTCCAGTTTTAATGACTCACTCCGTGTAAGGTATGTTGAAAACAACCAGTATCCTATAAAATAATGTGAACCTGAAGCACTGGCCGGTCGTGCCTTGATCAGAACAACAGGGATGAGTCGAGGTTGCAGGGCTATCAGAATGCAATTCAGCATTTCCGAACTCTCCTCTGACTTCAGAGAATAACTTGGGATGGCCATAGAGTAAATGAAAGATCAAAATCTTCTCTGTTAAAGCCAGAAATCGAAATCTTCAAGTGTTGGCTTTTCTTGATTTCCAAGCATTTACTTCCTTTATGGAATATGTCTCGTGTAGACAGCAATCAACCGTCCTTTCCATTGAAAACAGCTCAGTGGGACTCGCATTCTGTGTCTGGCCCATGTAATGGTTATTGTTCGATATAACTCTTACGGTATGGTTTGTTGTTTTTTTCTGCTGGCTATTGATAATGGTCTTCAACAAATACCTTAAAATTTGCAATACTGACGCATGTAGAACACAGTGCACGATCTGGTTAAAAACTGAATGGTGCTATTAGAAGATTTAGTACAAGCATAACCTGGGGATAGGTTAATTGTTACCACAGCAATTATTTATATTTATTAAATCCTTATCACTCTCTCAGATAATTAAGTCTGTCGTATATTAATAGCTTTCTCCCATTTGGATATTGTAAAAACTCAGAAAGCTGCATTGCTATGTAGTAACTGAAAATGGGATGAGCCTAAATGAAGTTTAGTTTAAAACAGTTCAGTGGACACCAAGGTTGTCAGTCTAGGGAACACACAGAAAATATCCCTTTGTCCTTTTTTTTTTTTTTTACACCAACAGTTAAATACAAACAAAAAACAAAATAAAAAACCAACCCCACAGGCTGTGTTCCTGGAAAGTACACAGTGCTTGACATGAATAGTAAAACCCTGCGACTTAGCTGTGCCATTCCAATAAAAATGGTGATCTCCCCGCCCATGCAGCTTCCATGAAATATGTATGAACGCC
The DNA here is from genome assembly GCA_013398915.1 of Dromas ardeola. Lineage (NCBI taxonomy): Eukaryota > Metazoa > Chordata > Aves > Charadriiformes > Dromadidae > Dromas > Dromas ardeola. Next base: position 225,206 of record VYZM01003145.1, on the reverse strand, counting down.
GCACCGGCAGTATGAAAGTAGTGGCATCTTTGACTTTCATTTCTGTTTTGAATTTCCTTGAGGCCCAACACAGAAATGAGAGACCCTCTAGAAGACATGAATTCTATATCCTTTATGTTAATTCTTCTTAGAAATCCTTGTAATAACGTTCAGGATGTTGCCACCACATAACTCATTATGCTGACTGTCGTGCTTATAGTGCCACCATAAAAATTCTTACTACAACATACGCTAACACTTTAAAAAATACAATTATTTTAATGCACATTGAATAACTTATTGGGAGAGATCTCATTCATATAAACCCGATTTCCATCCTACCTAAGACAATTTAACTAGTTTGTCTTTCTTAAGAAATACTAATTTGTTATTATTTTTTTTTCCCCAAAAGTAAGTAAAGACCTTCATTTTCCATCCGTTCTGCTTCTCCCACACCAAGATTAATGCAACAAATGCTTTGGAAGGGTCTTCAGTTTCTCAAGCTAGTGAACAGTTTGAATATCTGATTGCACAACACGTGATTAGACAAAGCCCTTTTGAAAGGCTCACTTGTATCAGTCCTGGAAACCTGCCCATTTTTGATACCCATAAAACCACAGGTAACTTACTAAGAAAATAAATTTGAAAACTCAGCTGAAGGAGGTGAAATCTTTGATTTTACTTCACTTAATATTCCAAGGAAAAAGCAGGAATATTTAGTGAGGAAACATGGAAAAAATGAAAAAAATTATCTCAGTGCTTTGCTGCCTAGTGAGACAGTCACTGATAGGAATTGGAAAGGTGTTGAATTTTATACAAAAAATTTGAATTTCCATTAAATTTGAAAATTTTGGATTGAAACAGACACTTCCAAAGCTGATCTTTTCCCCCTGTAATCTTTTATTTAATTCATTTGCTCATTAAATAAATATCATATAAATATAACGCTGGATATCTTAAAAGAAATTACTGTTTTGGAGACCTTATAGCAGCCTTCCAGTACCTGAAGGGGGCCTACAAGAAAGCTGGGGAGGGGCTGTTTGCAAGGACATGTAGCCACAGGACGAGGGGCAATGGTTTTACACTAGAGCAGGGTAGGTTTAGATGAGACATTAGGGAGAAGTTCTTTACAACGAGGGTGGTGAGACACTGGAATGGGTTGCCCAGAGAAGTGGTGGAGGCCTCACCCCTGGAGACACTCAAGGCCAGGCCTGATGAGGCTCTGAGCAACCTGATCTAGTTAAAGATGTCCCTGCTGACTGCAGGGGGGTGGGACAGGATGACCTTTAACCAACACATTCTATGATTCTATGGTTTACCCTTGTGCCACCCCCAAACCACACGCACATGTGACAGATCTCGCTGCTTTCCTTTTCAGCGCGAGTCCTACAGTGGAGCTGTACTGGAGCATCCAGCCGACCCAATATCCCACCCTCCTCCTCCACCTCCGCGCTCTGCTCTGCCTCCAGCCCCCTCCTGCTCACGTTCCTCCTGGCACAGTGGCCAACATCAGAGAGCAACCTGAGCCTGTCCTCTCTCCCCCATCACTGTAGTGACATCGCAAGTGTCCAGCGGCCATAGCCACTGCATGCCTGAGCTTCCCTGCTGCCAGAGTGATTTCAATGCCATGAAGCCACCACATGAGAATACCAGAGCTTTTATGCTCTACTGGCAACTAACATATTTTCAAAGAGAAATAATATCCCCACCCGCTTTTATCTGTAACATCACATTTTCTTCTGTAGATCACTAAGAAAAAGTTATTCGTTCATTTATAAAATTCATGATTTCCTACTATATTTGCACTCAGGACTTGGAAAAATGCTTCATATGTCATCAGATGGTTGAAACCAGAACACATTCATGTCACTAGACAGCTAATTTCCATACGAAATGAATGAACTACACTTGTATAATGCAGGGGAAGTTCACTGGGTGGTGCACAATCTTTCCATAGAAGTTTGCCTTTGGACTGAGAACAATTTGAGAGGTCACACAAGAACACAACTTTTGAGAAACATTTAAGTGATTAGAAACAGAGAATTCACTTCTAAGTGCAATCGTGGACTAAAGAAATTATCCCGATTTGAAATGCAGTTCAAAATTTAAGATTTCTGAGATTATTAATTTATATTTTTCAGCAAAGTTTTAAACTCAGGTGCAAATTTAACAAGGTGAACAGCCTTGTACCAAAACCTGGTTTTAAAGAGGCAGTTTACAGGCTTCATTTTGGCCTAATTCATTTTGCTGAACTGGTCGCCCATCTACTTGGATTTCTGAAAGATTGATCCCAATTTACAAATTGCACTTACTGATTCTTAGCAGAGATTTGATTTATAAAACACGAGCATATAACTTGTATGGGAATGAATCTTGAGGCCCGTAAATCATATTACAAAAAATACCATCACTGCTAATAATACATAAATATCTTTTTTTTTACCCCGATCCAACTTTATGAAAGTGTCTTCAGCTTTTATCATTGATAAAGTGGTTGATGAAGCCCGCATAGTTGAAAAGTATTTTCTAAATGGCTTGATACGTAAAATGTTATTAGCTGTAAAAACAGGTGGGCATTTACATTTGCAAAAATCAACAACATGAACCAACTAAAATATTATTCTGCTTAATGTAGTACAGGATTTTAATTCTTTTCGCTCAAAGTCTACGATGTTGCTATAAATTATCTTCTTCTATTACAGAAAACTAGGTTTGTTGGTTCTCATTAATGATGATACAGTGTGATCGTTACAGAATGTGTAGCATAATTTTGCTCTGTGTGTCAATCCAGAAGAATGAACAAATGCTTCAATGGAGTGTAACATCCATTGGTAGCACATTTCATTTATCTGCTGCATTATTATTTTTTTTTTTAAACAAACACCATCTAAATAAAAGCTCGGTGAAATTATCATCAGCTGAAACGTAATATTGAATCATGCACTGTATCTACAGGAATCTGTTGGTAATTTAATACCATATAAAGTCTCTTTTGGTATGAGATGTACATCAGTGTGTCTTCTGTCTTCCTGTTCTTAATCAAATATTGCTTGTTTATTCCAAAGGCACAAGAGATTTGAATGTTACAGGGGTTGTCTTTTTACTTCCCTAAGCAGCAGTACAGAATCATATTTTCCTGAATATTCATTATAGCCTTGGGCTAGATGGAGCTTTTAATCCTAACTACTCATTGCCAATGGGTAGATATACTAGAGGAAAAACAACTATTCACCTTTTTTTCTAAATGATCACATGGTAAGCTTAACTACAACCATAACTATAAGAATAAGTCCTCAGAAATTAAAGCAGCAAGTTGTCTACTGATTGCATTTGGCATTGGTAATGAGATGAATCCCACGTCCTATCACCCCCAAGGCAGATACCTCCTGCATGTTTAAAGAGGAGTGTGAAAATGCTGTGCTTCGAGTAGGTCACCTCTCCTTGCGTTTCATGGAAAGAAACAAAACCATGAAGAGACTACCACAGAAATATCGGCCTGTAGATGTTTGGAAATTTTGGAATTTTACAATTTTACAATGACCTATTTTCAGTGTTCCTGCAGGGTCCCCATTTTTACACTATCCTGTTTCTCCACAATCTTTATACTGTGTCCAGAACAGCTCTCTGAGGTAGGGAAGTACTATTATACCTGTTTAATAAATGGAGAGAGAAGCACCAGATAGACTGAGTTGCACCTCCTCAAACTCACCTTGTTTTGGTGCCCAGGTTTTACCAAGTCATTTGCATAAGGATCTGAAAAGGTTTGTCTGGCAGAAAACTGCACTTGATTCTTCAGAAGACCTTAAACCGTGAGATACTTTCCACATTAACAAAACAATTTTTTATTACTTGAATTGAATCAGGTTTTCGGAGTATTTGAATAATGCAAAAGATACAAGTACTTTAGGGTAACAAACATGTTTTTCCTAGCTATGCAAACAGTTTTTTGGAAGCATATATGTGTGAGCGCGTGTACGTAAGTATGTGTGCATATATAAAGAATGCAATGTCAGCCTGAAAGATGTCATAAAAATAAACCTGTTATAGAATTTCCCCCAAGAACTTCAGAAGGAAGGTTACCACTCAGAAGAGCACATTAGCTGATCTTGTCTAATTAGTGCTAGAGAAAATGGACCATACCACGCAATCTTCAGTCCATCCCTAATTACTATAATGGTGGCAGTTCTGCCTCACTAAGAACAGGGTAAGGACCTTTGCAGTTGTGGAAAGTATAAAAACATAACTCTTCTCAGACTGATGCATGAAGGCTTTCTTACATAGGACTACTGGAGTTACCGGTACAGGTCATGCTGATGATTTGTGCAAGTCCATTATCCTGACTGTGACGATGGGAAGTTCTAGATGGCACAGATAATGATGCAAGGTGCATTAGGACTTTGCATGTAAAGCCCTTAAATCTCATCTATCACTGACTACAATTACCTAAACAACAAAGTTTCAGAAAGTAAAATACTTTATTCTCTTTAATGCAAGTGTAAGTCTGATTTTCCTCATAAACGTCAAGTCCTTGATGGCCACAAAACTATTCTCATATATATCTCTTGCCAACGAGTTTCATGGCTAAATCATGCATTATGTCAACATGTTTGCAATTTTAAATGCTGATACAAAGTTACAGAGGACTTATTTTGTTTTTGGACTAATTTAACAAACATGAAGCTGACGTGGGATTTCTTATATATGGTTAGCAGACAAGGGGCACCAAAAGTCTGTCAACGATGCATTCTTCTGGTGACAGATTTTCTTTCTGTACTGGCTCTTCAGAAAAAAATAATCTTGTAGCCCTCCTACATCTGTTATCATTGAAGGAATTTTTTATGTGAAAAAATGTTCTACAGTTAACTTCCGCATTCTGCACAGTAGGTACATTTTCCAAAACAGTATGGAAAAAAGGAGGGAGTGCTTTCAGGAATGATGTAGCCTAAGAAAAACTTTATAAGGGAGAATTTGCAAGATTTGGCTTTTAAATTTAATTCATGTACTATTCTCACTTTACTGTTTCATTCAACAATAGTCTAACAAGGGGAGAGTTAAACCTGTCCTCAGTCAAATTGCCGTCTGAGAGCCTATGAGGACTCAAATGCACCCTCATCTGATAAACAAGAAAGGAGAAAAGAATCTTTCACTGTCTGCAAACAAACAAACAACCTCCATGCAACAGGTAGACTTTCTTCTGGGCCATGCTACCCTTTCCTTGTGAACATTACAGCGGCACTACCTGCCACGACCTGCAGTGCAGGCAGGCAGGGGCAGGATACGTTTGGAGCAGCTTTAGAAGGTGAGTAACGATCATTTCTATAGATTCCTTACCTGTCTAATCCACTCCACCGGCTCAACGCGTAGGTCTGGATCTGCATCTTTTACAGAGATCCGACAGATGTTCTGAGGACTTGTTAGCTTGATAAGCTGTTAGTTTAAATGCTTTTTATGTGTGTTTCTCACATATTTCTTTTCCAGATCAAACATGGATCCAGAAATCCATTAGGAAATCAGAATTAAAAAAAAAAAAATAATAAATCAAAATTTCTCCCTGTGTGTGAAGAACTACTCTTTTGCTATTCTTTCAAATGTGAAGAAAAAGTAAAAGTATGGGAATTTCAGCTTAAAGCATTGCAAATTAGTATCTTCAGCATTCACCTCCATTTCTTTTTTCATATTACTATTGTTCTTTTCCACAGCTATCTTTCCTCCCTCTTCCTATGTGAGTTGTCCAACAGTGCCTTCACAAAACTGTCTACCTCTAAACCTACCCAAAATTTCCACGGTACCTACGTAGGGAACTGCAGTCCACCACAACAGCAAGAGACACACCATTTCTGAATCTCTTGGTTAATTTTACTGTCTTCTCACATACTAGGAAGGGACCGTTTAGGTTGTACATTTGTCCCATTTCAAACTTAATTAAAGCTAACAATTTGTTTAAAGCCTGTCAAATTAAGGGAAGGATTTCCCAGGATAGAAGACGAATAACTCTCTACTACTCATCTGGAGTTAAAAATGCTTCCTCATTTCTCAGGAAATTTGACAGCTTTTGGTCAACATCTATTGACCGCAGCTGTCAAAAAGAAAGAAATGAGGCAGTTTAACCTAAGGCAGGAATAACAGTTTTCACAGTTGTATGTGAAGCTATCTATATATATTAGGAAAAATTTCAAAAAATGCCTAAATGACTTCAGAGGCTTTGGGTCAGCCTGCTCAACCCCACAGAAATGTAGCTGCTGGATGAGAGCTTATATCCTTCTGGCTAGAATCTATGATATGATGTGATGTGAAACCAATGCCACAAAGTAAACTTTTAGAGATAACGACAGTATGTGAATTCAGGAGTCTTTTTCACTAAATACTGTACTGCCTTTTGGCCTGAGATCCAAAGTGTACCGAAGGTAGTGGAAGCCTTTTCCATTAGTTCAGAAAAAAAAATATTACTTCAAAATCTTATTAGAAATCTTCAATAGAATGGTACAGGAAAATCCTATTCAGGATAAAAATTCAAAAATGTCCATAAACGGATACTTTCATATTTTGGTCTGGGAGGATCAAAATGCTTCATTCCAGTTTAGGCCTTCAGCTTTTATTAATTAACTTGCACTTTGAAACAAGAGGTTTCAAAATGAAGTAGGGTTTTAGGGGTTTATTTTGTGGAAGAATTTTTAAAAGATCAGAGATTAATACGGGAAGAATTAAGCAAGGTCCACATAGTTACCATTTAACTACACTACCATAGCAACAATATGTACTGTGACTCTTGCTCACTGGTTTAATTCAAGGATGTAACTTATTTTCTACTCTCTTACACACTCCATAATGTTCCTTTCTTTTAACAAATCTTTTAAAAGTAGTCCACTGGGTAAATTAAGACATTTATGTTATTTCTACATAATAAGTGTTCTCTTTATCATTTGAACAAAACCAGTAATATTTTTAAACTGAAGAGATATCATATGGTTTATATAACTAAGCATGGACTATTAGTGAAACAAGCACATTTTTGCTTACAAAATACTGCACGTTAAGATGTAGAACTATAGCTTGGAAAATTTCCATTAGCTTTTACAGACTTCATTCTTTCTTTTTCTTATAGTTTTTCACTCAGGCCAAAACATTACCATTTGAATACCATGTAAAAGACGATATCTATTTTTATTTTAATTTAATTTTTACTTTTTTATATTTATAGGGAGTAATGACCCCCAATTTATAGATATTTTTGCCAAAGTAAAAATCTAAGCAAAAGCTTGGCTTGATTCAATTTTTTTATTTTTTTCTCTGTGAGAAATTATAAGAACTTAAAAACCCCTGCCACCTAGCTCCATTCTTAGATGCTAGGACTTTATCACTTTAAAGTAAAGCTGCAAGCATGGCGTCATGATTTGATCAGCTGCTCTTCAGATCAGTCACTTCAAGTTCCACTTGGGGAAACCTAATTGAGATTCTCCTTTTTTTTCCAGTGATACCAATGTGTCATGGGATAAAGCTGAGTCGCTCTGGATTAGGTCCAGATTTTGGTCATGGCTGAGCTGAGAAGTCAAAGCTCTGAGACCCAGTCTATACTGGGAGAGATAACAGCAGGTATTGAGAAAAGCCAACATGAGACTATCACCCTACTGTCGTTCCTACTTCTCACAGTTAGGCTACTTGGAAGAAGTCGAAAAAAAAATATTGTAGTACATAAAAAACCGGAACTTGAAATTTAACAGTGTTTAACCAAATAAACCTTAAAAGACTCATAAAAGGCTTTTGCAGAATCACAACTTATCAATAAAACTCATTTTTAGCATATCCCCGTATCTCCTTCTTCTTTCTCATTTGGTATCACAATCACTATTTCTCCCTTCTGCAGCTCTACAATTAAAACGTTTGAAAGTTGTTAAAAGCCTATGACAAATAGCCTTTGATCACTTCTCTCCATTCCAAATGAAAAAATGGGAAAAATAAACATTTCCTTATTGTAGTACACTACTAGAGCTGCACAAATGAACGATACTTAACAGTACCTTTAAAACAAACAAACAAAAAAAAGAAAAAAAAACAAACCCAAAAAACAAAAAAAAAACCAAACCAAAACCACTCCAAAGCTTTTTACCATATCTCATCTAACAGATGCCAATATTAACATTGGTCAGTATCCAAACTCAAGAATACGTTTATCAAAGTGCTGTGTGGGAGATCCACTTTGTATGCCTTATTAGCAGCACGGCACTCCTACACCCCTTCTTTGATAATGTAGCACCTAATGACTGAAAAGATAACCAACATGAAGACAAGGTCAAAAATGAGCTGGAAATTTTTGATTGACCGGTACACAAAAGTACAAAACACAGATTTGTGTTGGGAGTTAAAGCAATGATGAGAGGGATGTCAAGATCAAGCACAACTGAGACTTGAAAAGTTTGCAGCTGTCTTTAGTCAGCTTTGCAATTACTCCCTTTTTCAGATCACATAAAAGCTTTTTGTTTTGTCCCCAGCACTAAAAGAAAAACAATTTAATTTATTTTGAAAACTGAGTCCTCTCTCTAAATAGGTAGTAAAACCATAACATTTTTCTTTATTCCAAATTTGGGGTTTGTTTGTTTTAATAATTTAAAATGTTAATCTAAGCAACCAGAAGAAACATCACTGTTAGAAAACTTTCTACTTTTAAAATTAAAGGGTTTTTTAGAAATTGTTATATGATAGGAAAAACTCTATGTTTCATTGACATAGGTCAGTTAAAACTGTCACAATCATTATTTACAGCTATTGATTTTAATGCAACATTAAAGGAGTCAGACACAACCATTATTTTCTTTGGTTTTCGGAATAAAGGTTAATAATAGTTGGCCTGAAAGGGTGAAGCACAGATTGCCAGTTCAAATTAGCAAATCATTTGTTCCAATACCAACTGGGCCTGAACATTTCAAGTGAAAAATGTGAAACTGCACATTTACGTTTTATAAACTTCTTGCAGATACTAACTGGAAAGATTTATTTATCAAATTGGTATATGTAAAGTGTTGACTAATAAAAAATGCCTTTTTACCCCAGACAGAACAAAATATTTTATCTTTGTTGTTTCTAGCCAAAATGTTTCTCATATCATTGTAAAAAAGTGGTAGGCAGCATGATTAAACAATGTTTCAGCTCTTTAGTTCATGCAGAGGTTACCTGCTAGAAGGCATAAAGGTTTGATTAGGTTTACGTCATACATGAAATATTTTAAAGCACAGCATAGAACTCGAATATATGAGTGCTGCAGCTACAAATAGCTTTTTCTTGCGGTCAGGTAGGCAACCTCTCAGTCCTTTCCTATAATAAAGAGGCAGAAAATACCAAATAATAGAGGAAACCATAAACCTTTGAAACCACCAAACTAAGGAATTTAAAACCTATGCTCGGAGAAGGATTTCCTACTCAGTTTTAAAATAATCATCATATGGACTTGCATTCACATTTGGTCTACTGTAAAGAGCAAGCCTGCCAGCACACTGGCTAATTTTACTAGGAGGTGAGGCAAAATTAAAAAAGTATGAGCCTAGTCCTGAAAATTCTCATGTAGGCAGTGAAGAGACTAGTTAATTAACTTTATCAAATGGTGGCATAAAACTCAAACCATAGAAAGAAAAAAGCTATTAATGTGCACTGCGTAGTTAACTTTTATTGTGCATCAAGATGCACAATCTTAAAATACTTTATTTTACCTGCATATAGATACTTGTCATTGATCATTTCCTTTCCGATAAATCCTGTTTACCATACATCATCGGTATGAACAACTGCAATAGCTTATGCTGTGACCACACATCCAAGGACAAAGCAGTCCATAGGATATGGACATTTAACCCAAACATTTAGCCATGCAGACCACAGAAATATGCTCGCCTGAATTTTCTACATTTCCCTTTTCTGAAAGCTTCTGAGTGCATTAAAATACAACTGCAAGAATATGTACAGGTTGCCATTTGGTTTGAAAAAAAATAAAATCATGGTTTTCTTTCTTTCTGGGAAGCACTCACTGTATACTCCATTATAGTTAGCCTACGGAGGTGTCATTAAAACAGCCCAAATCTTTTTGTTTCCTTTTTAAACAGCAGCAGGTCACTGATATTTTGGCCAAACTGACCTTCTTTGTGCCATCTGTCATTCATAATGTGAATTCCATCAAAGTGAGACCGAAAATAAGGTTATCCCTAACTTGCTTTCATGTCTTCATGAATTTCAAGGGAACTTTTACGTTTTCTAAGAAAATCCATTTTGTAGAGAATGCTTTCCATATATAAATAAAAAGTCACCACACATAAACAGTATTTAAAACCTTATTAACAGCCATACCATGTCATTAAAAACTTTCAGCAAGTCGGTAGTGCTGTTAACATTACTGTCGTATTTATAATCCCTTTTTATTTTCCATTTTGTCTTATGAGTAATTCAATTAAAAATCCTTCAAAGCAATAACAGTGGATTAAATGTTGTCAAACCGCAATATAAAATTACAGAATAGTGTTCTGATGATGAATTTATTAAACTTTGCATCTTAATTCATTTCTTCTCAAGTGTATGAAAAACAATTCTTAAGACAAAATACCAATTAACTGTCGTACCTCGTTATTAAGTATTGTCTCCTTTTACATGTTACAAAAAATGGAATACATGAGCACATAAAGGACATACAGAACTAAAGACATGGAAGAAATCCATTTAAATGATGATATTTTATCACACCTGAATCCTGTGAGGGCAACAGAAAAGGAAATGAATCCTCAGGTACTGGAGGACGGTTGAGTGACGTCACCAACTCAGGAGTGACCACATAGTCAGAAAGCTTTTTCTGTTCAGATTTCCAGTGAAAGAGCTCATGAGTCAATTGTTACTGTGAAAGCAACTCAGCAAAGTGTTTACTTTATGAGGAGGATTTTAAAGGAGGTGGGAGTGGAAAGAGAAAGGGAAGAGACACAAATGAAACCAGGGAAGGTGAAAAAATCATCCAAAGAGGCTAAGACAACAAAACTGAACTGTCATAAAGGATGACGTGTGGCCACGATCAGTGTGGGAGCCAGGAACTTAAGCCCACAAAACACATCTCCTGACCTGTTAAAACGTGCGCTTAGATCTACCTTTGCAGAAGTTGGAGGAGTCAATCAGCAGCATCCCTTCTCCCTGCACATCCCGAATACCCTCCCAGCAAAACAACACGCACCTCTGCACATGCAGAGTAACACCATCACTGCCTGAACCAAGGAATTCTTGTTTCTGAGAAGTCTGTGCCTTGTGACTGAATGTCCTGCGTCTACCTGAGATTTTCCCTCAGCTGGACTGTTAAGGCTTTGTGGTGGGCTGACCCTGGCTAGACACCAGGTGCCCACCAAAGCTGCTCTATCATTCTCCCTCCTCAATTGGACAGGGGAGAGAAGGCTCATGGGTTGAGACAGGGAGGGATCATTCAACAATTACCATCATGGGCAAAGCAGAGTCAACTTGGGGAAAATTAATTTAATTTTTTACCAATCAAATCAGAGGAGGATAATGAGAAATAAAAAAAATAATCTTAAAACAACTTCCCTCCATCTCTCCCTTCTTCCTGGGCTTAACTTCACTCCCAATTTTCTCTTCCTCTTCTGCTCGAGCGGCACAGGGGGACGGGGAATGGGGGTTGCGGTCAGTTCATCACATGTTGTTTCTGCTGCTCCTTCCTCCTCAGGGGGAGGCCTCCTCACACTCTTCCCCTGCTCCATCGTGGGTTCCCTCCCACAGGAGATGGTCCTCCATGAACTTCTCCAACATGAGTCCTTCTCAAAGGCTGCAGTTCTTCATGAACTGCTCCAGCATGGGTCCCTTCCACGGGGTGCATCCCTTCAGGAACAGGCTGCTCTAGCGTAGGTCCCCTGCAGGGTCACAAGTCCTGCCCGCAAACACGCTCCACCATGGGCTCTTCTCTCCATGGGTCCACTGGTCTTGCCAGAAGCCTGATCCAGCATGGGATTCCCACAGGGTCACAGGCTCCTTCAGATATCCACCTACTCTGGCGTGGGGTCATCTACAGGCNTCATCTACAGGCTGCAGGTAGATACCTGCTCCTCTGTTAACCTCCATGGGCTGCAGAGGGACAGCCTGCCTCACCATGGTCTTCACCACGGGCTGCAGGGAAATCTCTGCTCCGGCACCTGAAGCACCTCCTCCCCCTCCTTCTTCACTGACCTTGATGCCTGCAGGGTTGTTTCTCTCACATACTCTCTCTCCTCTCTTCTGCAGTTTGGAGTTTTTTGTCCCTTTCTGAATATGTTATCACAGAGGAGCTATCACTGTTGCTGATGAGCTTGGCCTTCACCAGTGGTGGGTCCGTCTTGGAGCCGGCTGGCATTGGCTCTATCGGACACAGGGGAAGCTTCTGGCAGCTTCTCACAGAAGCCACCCCTGTAGCCCCCCATTACCAAAACCTTGCCACGCAAACCCAATACAGGCTCCTGTTCATATCCATCAGCTTGGGCGGCAGACAATTTCTCTCCCCTACCCTACTGCCTAGCTTTATGAAACTTACAGAAATTCAGTATCTTTGAAACAGTTTCAACTCCAAGAAACATGACTGAAACGGGTCATTTGGTTGAAACATGCCCCAAAGCAACAGAGGCCACTGACTGACACAAAGACATGAGATCAGCTAAGACTTACCTTCTTCACATCCCAGCCAAAACAGATGAAAGTAGCCAACAGAAGAGAACAAGACGACATATAAATCCTGAAACTCCATTGCAAACACCGACAAAACCCTCACTTTGATTATACTGGTTTATACTGGATTTTGGGTGGCAACGTTCCCACTGCTGCTACAGCACAGTGTAACACCACCCTGCTGTACTTTGCATTAATTTGTTGCAGTAACTGATATAAAAGAGAAGAGGGAGAACTAATACTGCCTTCAGGACTCAATGAATTATACTTAACCAGCATATTATTGTAGGGTGATAGTCGAATGCCACATGAACACAGACATAATCAAATTCTGTTTGGGGCATCATTTATTTAAAATACTTCAAGCTCCTTGCTGGCAGAGCAACAGCGAATTAGCATGCTATGCTGTGCACTTCAATTAAAAAGCAGCCTCATCTTTCCTATTTCCAAGGTACAGCAGAGCAAATTTAATTGTGCCATGCAGCCAGTTCTCATCTCTGCAGAGTAACCAGGGCTTTTGAGGTTTTTTTTTTGCTTTTTGTTTTTAACAGATTTGTCTTCTTCTGAATGAGGCAATGTGGGCTTTTATGAAACTTGTCTCCTAATTGCAGGCAATAAACATGAACGCAGCCAGCAGCAGAGGCTGTAGCAAGTACAGTTTAAGTAAAATGAAAATAAAGGTAAAAAAAGAACCACAAAGCAAGTTCATTTTACGTATGATCTGAATAGTTAAACCACCAGGATCTGGATTTCAGTGCTCACGAGAGGCACATACATACCTCCTTCAATATAAACTAAAAAAAGCAAACAATCCCCCAAACCTATAGCTTAAATGCTGAGATAGGCAAATATTTTTGTATTTTGGAGGTTAGAAGGTATGACTAATTAATGAGGAATATTTATAAGCCAGGATGTTATTAACTTTTAAAGTATTTGCTTACAGCATAAAGAATCTCTGTTCTTGCACTTAGGCTGAGATCTCTGAATGTGAGATTTGTTTTTTTGTAAAAGTATAGAAGCATCCTCTGTGCTTTGGAAATTTAACTGATGTGTTGCTTTCAACTTGAAACCTTGTTGTCATACTGATCATCTCGCCCCAAGGGAACAGGTGAGTCCTTGTGCTTCCTTTCACCCACTACTCATTTCCTATCCCCGGTACGAACAATGCAATACCTTTGGATAGGAACGGAGCAAGGTGGATCCACGGAATCACAGAAATGTTTGTCTGACCGGACTTCTGGAGGGCAGCTAGTCCAACCTCCAGCTCTGAGTGGGACCAACGACAAAACCAGTTGAGGCTGACCACAACTTTGTTTGCCTGAGCCCTGAAAACTCCAGAGATGGAGAGCACACAGCCCAACTAGACAACGTGTTCCTGTACCGCATCGCCTTCTTGGTGAATTATTTTCCCGATGCCCAACCTGAAACGTTCAGCCTGTAATTTGTGGCCGTTGCCCCTTGCTGTATCATCTGACACTACAGAGAATCATCTTTCCCTCTTTGTAGCTACTCTTCCAGTATCTTTGTTACTACCTTTCAAGCAGCTGTAGGCTGCTCTTTTCTTCCTTCTGTTGTTTTTCACTCTGCATTGGGCCAAAGAGACCCACTGATATTTTTGAAGACTTTGGATATCACCCATCCTAGTCGGTCTTATTCTAATGATATTAGGTATATGCACATTACATTTCCTAGAGCTGGGGCCTCATCTGAACAACAAAGAATGACACAAAATTTAGCAGGAATGCAAAATAAAACCCAGATTATCCACTCAATTCAACTATTATTCATTCTTACTAGAGCAGCTGGAGAAACTTGTTGACTTTTGGACCAAAACCAGAAAGCCAAACACTTAAATTTGTTGATTTCACATCACAGTAATGGTTCTGAATATTTAATGCCACCTTTTAGAAGGGTGTGTTGAAAAAAAAAAAAATTAAAACATCTTTGCATGGTTTCCAGTGAGGAGACAAAAAGTGCACCACAAATACAACACCACAAGTTAGACATGAAACGTGAGTGCTACCATCTCAGATGTCTGATTGATTTATTATTTTCATAGTCTTATGCTATAATTACTACAGCGATGAACTATAGTGGGAAAGCGATAGTGTAATTTTTTAATAATCTCTTGTTCACCGTGTTGTCTTTATGTTTACTATTAAATGTTTGGTACACTTACAAAGAAAATTCGTGCATTAGTGCTGTTAAACATAATGATGGAAATTCTATTACGATTTTTAGTGATATCCAACTTTTATACAGTTGCAGATGGTTATGAAAGAACACAAACCTTAACTTTATTGTCATTAATCAGCATTAGTAAATATAATTGACATTTTATACAGAAGCAGCTTTAAGTAACTTATTGGCAGCAATACAGATGCCTCTTAATATTACCCTCTGGCTAGCTATGCTGTTTGGGCGCCAGAGTGTCTCCACTAATGACTTGGAATTAAAATCAAATAAAAGTTGAGAACTGTAATTCAGTATAATACAAACAGCCGTGCTTAGTACCAATTCTTTATATATATAATTTGGATATATCTGGAATTTTTTAAATTTACAGAGGGTATAAAATAGTGGAAGTGTTTGAGACTAGATAACAAAATGGGATAGAAAAAACCAAATCTGATGTTCCCAGGTTTCTATACTTACCCTTAGGCACACCATAGGAATTGAAATGAGGAGAAAAAGTAGACAGTGTAATTAACCTTTCCTTTCCCTTTTTTTTAAAAAAACAACAACAAAAGAAAGGCAGAACATTGTCGACATTATAGGCAGTAAAAATACACATACATGTTTTTCTGCCATTATTTTTCATCTCAGCGATTTTTGTAGTTTCCTGAGGATTTAACGTGCTTAGGCATGAAAAGGGACCTAGTCCTTAAAAAATTTTCCTATGAAGACATGGATTATGTTATCTAAAAGATTTAAGAAAACCTGTTTCACTGTAAAACCAGGAAAGCTGCTCTGTCTCTCAAAGCCTCATGCCCTGACTTCTAGATATCCAGTGGTGGGTTTTTTCCAGAGCATATCTGAGCCCTCTCTTCCCCACACCATCTATGTATGACCTATCTGACTTCAGCTCTGGGGAAAAAAAAATAAAATTAGGAGTAGAGCCAAAATACTTCCTCGTCGGGGCCTCCAGGGGCCACCACACGCGGAAGCCTCCTGAAGGGCTACTGATAAATCTCATCGCACATATCGTTATTTTATCCAGTTTATCCTCACCCTTTGCTTCGATAAACTACATTTAAAGCCACTATAATTTAATTTCATCCAACGCTGAGGAAGAACCTCAGGATCTGGCCCTCTAAAGATGGCTTATTTTATTCTTTTATTTGTCTAAAGAAGTAGATTATTTTCTGAGCTCTCATTTTGGTGAGACAGTTAAGAGAACACAAGAATATTTCTAAGGAAGAGTAGTATATATTAAACATTCAAAAGAATATCCATATTGTATGGGGAAGAGAGAAATTTTATTATTATACAAACATATATGTATATATAATGTAATCTTCTTGCTTTATGGATCTGATCTCCTCCAAGGAGAGTCACAAATCCACACGATAGCCCTGAGTGCTCAGATTTTGCATTTGGTTCTCTGATTTTACAATAGCTGAAAGATATGTAAAAACTCATGTAGCCAGACAGCTCCCTACTGACTACACATCTAAGCAACTTCACATGCATATATTATTCCAACCAGTGAAAGCTAGAAATAACATATGCTTAAAAAAAAAAAAAAAAA
>VYZM01003145.1:147559-208792 GCA_013398915.1 Dromas ardeola | reverse complement strand
AAAAAAAAGAGGCATGCTTGAAAGGAGCCTGTTTCAGCTTCCGTATAAAACCTTCTGGGCTCTTCCTGACCAAATCGCTCCCTTCTACAGCGTGCTGCCGTCTCAGGTGGGGACAGCCCAAACTACTGAGTTACGGTCTGCAGAGCGAAGGGTGGGAATTGTGTCATAACCTTATAAAACCAGCTATATAGCTCTTTGTATATTCTAGCTCCCCAAATGCAATTTGGGGAAAAAAATTAATAGTAACTATTCCCATTTTGCTAGCATGGTCCTGGAGGGTTTTTATAATTCTCTCCCATTTTTAATCATAACTTTGGTAAATGACCACTGGCCATGAAAAGCACCTAGATTACTTTCATTAAAAATAATATGTATAGCATGGAACAGATTGACATCATTTTGCTCACAGAAAATAATAAGATGTCCTGTGCACTGTGCCTGACAGTATTGCTATGATAAAGCTTCACCTGAAGTGTGCCCACAGTTGCATTGAAACTATTACAGCTTCTATTGCCTCCCTACTAAAAGTTTTAGAAACTTAATGATTTAGTTATCCAGCCACACCTCAGTTCTTAAAGGTTTTGTGTTTAACTGAGGCATTAAGGATGAATTAAGATGTCTACTAGCCCTCTCCAAGGGGATCAACTGAATAGTATGTGTCGATTTTAGACCATGTAATCATGATTCCCACTCTGCATCTCCCTTCTCTTCTTTTTCCCCTCTCCCCAAAACGTGGTAAGATGGGAAATCAAACAGGCTTCAGACTTCTGAAACTTTGGTCTAACTCTAGAAAATCTCTCCTGGTAGACTGTGAACTAAGATTTTTCAGAGACTTACAAGCTCACCACATTCGGGCATGTTTCAGAGCCAAAACAAATTACAAACCATGACCAAAACATGCAAAAATACTAAAACTTCAAAAGGACATTAGTATGAGAATTGGCTTTTGTGCATGCTTATTTTCTTTTCATGGGCAAAATAACATACATTCTCCTAACTGAAGTCAAGGATAGTTCCAACCTAAACTGTATAAACCATCAAATCTATAGGTTACAGAAGACTGACTCTTACAAGAGAAGACATTAACTGTAGGTGGCACTACCAGAATGTATGCCCTATTTCGTGATTCTAAAATACAGTCAGGATCATATGCTAAAAATTGTGAAATGAAATGTGTATTTCTCATGTCCTTCAAAATCATTACTGATATATGCAGTTGTTACCAGCTTGTGATCTAAAAGATATCTACAGGGCACTGAAATGGAAACCAACAAATTCTGTCCAAGCGCTTTTTGGAAATTATTTGTTTTCATCTTGTTCCTTGTCAAATACATAATGCATTTTTGTTCTCAGCAAAACTAAGCATTTTGTATATTCTCAGCTTCTGTCTTTTTTTTGCTTTCAGCACTAAATATTTAAACACATTCAACCCAAAAATCTCAAGCTAGTAACCTGCTGCTTGTGTCTTTCCCCCGAGGTGTAACTATCAACGCGGTAGTGCAGGATTGCTGAAGAGACATGAAAGAGATTGTGGTTACCATCCTACCTGCCCACAGGCCAGGCCCATGCCTCTCTCCCCCATGCCATGAGGACACGATAAATTTAACTCCAGCGCATCTGCACCAGCAACCTATGAAACATGCAGAAGGAAAAAAAATGCAAAATTAACTTCAAGTAATGTGCGCTTTCCTGTAGCATTTACTGTTCATGTTAAATCGATTTCTTTAGACATTTGATTTTTTTTTTTTTTTTTTTTTTAAGAGAGAAAGCTACGGTTACGATAGCCTGAAAAAGAAATGTGCTGATCATTACAGAGAAAAATTTCAAAAACTGCTGTGGCTTCCCAAAATTACAAAGGAAATTAAAGCAAAAAATAAATTAAAAAGAGACAAGGACAATAAGGAGTCGGTTCTGGAAAATGTTAAAAAATGAAATGTAATTACAGGGCCTTAGGGCAGCACTGAGAGCGAGGTTTGGTAGTCAGTGTTACGCAGGTGCTTCTGTGCTCTGAAGAACTGTGACTCAGTACCAAATTTCTCCTCTCTGCTTTAATGAATTTAGACTCTAAATTTTCTGCAAGCACCTGTACTGTGCCATAGCTTTTGTCATTAAATATTTTTGTTTCTGAAGTCAAACAAGAGAGTATTAAAAAAGCTCTACAAACATTTTATTCATGCTAATTTCTCTTCAGCACCCTCTAGTAGCTACAATTACAAAGGCAGAGGAGCTGAGGCGTACAAGGGCAGCACACCAACACGCTCCTCTTCCTCCCTGCTGAACTGCTCCGGCCTGAGACGGGGGTCTCGCCCGTTGCCTTCCACATGGCTGTAACTAGTAGTTTGTTTTGCATTTGCATTTCGGTTTTGCTTATTGAACTGGAGTAACTTTGCCTGCTGTGTGGCCACGGTTCGGCAGCTCCCCAAGTGCGTGAGCAGGGGAGAAGCCATCCATCACTTTCAGGAATGCTCCTCGCCCTGGCCAGCCCGGCCATGCCGCAGCGATGCTGGTGCTGTCGGCCTCCGTGACAAGCTGACCTTTTCTATGAATAGGTCGTCCTCCTGCCGAGAGGCACCGCGGTACCTTCTGGGGCTTCTGCTCTTTGGAAAGCCACATCTATTACCTTCTAGGTAGGATCCTACGCATGCGATTAAATATCACTGCTCTTCAGTCGTGGGTTCCAGAGCGCCCCAAGACAAGCGTGCTGCTCCCCACAGAGAGAAGACTAACTGCTACTTTGCGGAAGAAAGTTATATCACATAGGTTACACGTTACTGAGTGCCTTTAAATAACTACTTTTTTCTAAAGGGGCAATATAAATACAAACACAGATCGGAAATATCTGCCTTAAAGCTGGACAGCAGTACCACTGGATTAAAACACAGGAGCACAATATGGCACAGAATGGCCCAATAAAGCCATCCATCTTAGTCAGTTTAAAAGTGGTACTGTTTCTGTCAAGCACGGGTTCCACAAAAGATTTCATGGTCAATTAGGTAAATACAGGTATAAAATGGACTAGTGTTGAAGACCACCAAGCTAATTACTGATACTGTTTAATTTTACTTCCCTAAGTCCCAAAAGTGAATTTTTTTTTCCCCTCATAGGTTTAAAATGCCCAAAGAAAACAGAGAATTGTCTTCCCACATCACCATAACAGGGATTAGGACACTGTGAATAAAGAAACAATGATGTCCAAAAATACACGTTCAGCCATATGAAAACACAAATACAAAATATCCACACATATATAAAAAAACAAACCAACTCATAAAACATTTAAATGTGAGCTAATGTTAGCAATAATGACAAGCTATTTTTTTTTACTTTGCTTAAATTTGTTAAAACATTCCTTTATTGATCTGAAACTATCCATTTTATTTCCTCTAGATACTTTATGTAGAAAAGAACAGTTTTATTTAAAAATAACAACTTTGTCTTCCGTTCAGACATAGACATCTTTCTGAATTAAATTATTGCAGTCTTAATCGAGTATTTCTTATACAATTCCCTATGAACACAGGTACGTGTTTTTAAATAGTTTTTTTCCTTCAAATTGAATTGAAATTTCAGGTGCAGAGTCTGTTTGCATTTGTGTAAGGTTGGCTTTATATTATAGGAAGCCTGATGACTGCTATTATACACCCTGGCTTTCTCTGCTATCATTTTTGAAAGTCTGTATTAAAACTAGAATAGCATTAAATGAGCCTTTTATACTTTAAATATTCAAGAGTTTTATATTCAAAATTTCTTCTGGTGCTGTCAAACTAGCGTGCCTGTAGGCAAGGTAAGATCAAGTTAGGCTCTCAAAGGTAGAATTAAATTTTATCAGGGCATCCGTCATAATATACGGTTTGCTTAAAATGCAAATAAAAAGTATATAGATTCAAAGACTAAAGGCTTTCCAGGTACTGCTTAAAAATCCAAGGGACCATTTTTGTGGAACAAATTTCCTTTAAATTTACATTTCCATCATTTTAATGAAAACACAGAATAAACAAATTATAATGGACATGCTTTAAATTCTCATTTTTCACTTTGAATCTATTTTCTGTTTCTTTCAAGAAATTCCTTATTGCAGCTCTTTTTTTTAAGGAGAATAAAAAAAGATTCAGAAACACATTCAGGAAACCATTACCTCAGCCATTTTTGAAAGTTCAGTCCAGTCCTCCCTGCTATAGCTGCACATGATACTGGCAATCAGAATCTGAAAAGAATAGATATGCAGTCATTTTAAGCCATGTTACCAGATTTTGTAATATGGTACTTTACTGTGACTCTAGACATTAACTACCACAACCCACATATGGCAACTACCAGCTGTATATTACTAGCATGTATAGTGCTAAATATATTCCCTGGGGATGAGAAATAGTATACCAAGTCATCTATTTTATCCCTATTTTTTAAGTCATTAAGGAAAACCAGCAGGTCTAGTCAAAGGCGTAGAGGACTTGCAATGCAAGAGGACATGCGATAAAGCGAGAACAAAGGCTGTCCTCGACACAGAGCCCACCAGCAAAACTGTCAAACACGCTGGTTTCTGAGCTCAGAGGAATGAAGTTTTTCGCTATTTATATGATGCCAGAAGTAGCTGGGGCTCTT
Organism: Dromas ardeola; assembly: GCA_013398915.1. Lineage (NCBI taxonomy): Eukaryota > Metazoa > Chordata > Aves > Charadriiformes > Dromadidae > Dromas > Dromas ardeola. Next base: position 204,190 of record VYZM01003145.1, on the reverse strand, counting down.
TAGAGGCAGGTAAGACATAAGCGCAAGAGTTTACAGTCGAATGTGGCAGCGTATGAACACAATATTCCAGCTGACTTCAGGAAGCCAGGATACACCAAGACCCCTGGAATCTCACGCTATGCAATCAAGGACAGTGACAGGCAGCCAGGACTGTTTTGTGTCAAGGCAACTGGGAGAAGACTCCGAGGATATGGGGGAAATCTGGGAGGACTGGGAGAGCGGCCCAGGGAAATTCCAGCTTTTGTTTTCCCACAAGATACATTTTACTTCCTATTTGTCGGCTGTGGCCCCTGTTCCCCAAAAGCTGTTTCTGTGTGTTGCCTTTCCTCCTCACTGCACTGAGCACCTTTCAGGTCCAGGTTCTGCCTGCAACTGCTGCTGTCTCCAATATCTTTCTTGAGGTTTGAGTTTTTAGGTAAAGTAAGTTCTAATAGGATTCTTCTGGGAGGGCAGCAAGACATACACCCTTCCAGTTGCATACAGTGCCATTTACTGTTAAATGAATGTTAAAGACTCCTCCAGTCAATGTCCAGTTCAAGTAACAACGTTAATTTCTATTTAAGACTAAAACAAAATCACTTGCTCTGGACCCATCGAAGATCACCAGACACTGAAACTCTGAAGCTGATACCTTCGCAGTGAGATCAGCAGAGAATTTAGCCTAGGAAATCCTGCTTGGAGGACTTCTTAGAAGGATGAGGTTTGCAAGAAAAAAGCAACAGAGACCTATATTGCAGCAGCTAAAAGGTTAAATCAGAAAAAGAAATCACAGAACTCATGAACACGCTACCATCTGAGTTTGTGTCCAAAGGAAACACCAGGAGAGGAGAACATAAACACATTTGGCCACACTCTTGTTTATTTGACCCTCTTATGTGAAACGTATGAAAGTTTCACTTTTAAGTTAGATTCGCAGATAGGATGAAATTTAGTTTTAATCTTTTTTGCTTTCCAGACAAGTTTTACTGTCAGCATTAATACCTGGGATGAGCTTAATCTGCCACTCCCACTCAGTATAACACTTGTCTTGAACTTTGCCGTAATGCTGAGGGTTAATGACTCATTCATATAAGGCAAAATACTGAAAAGCACAGTACAGAAAAATTGTCCGATACACATGATTGTTGGAAACTGTAAACTCCTAAATTATCTCCATAAGAAGGATGAGATATTTAGTATCTTTAGAAGGGAGGGAAATATACTTTAAAAATGAAGGCAGCTATGGAGAAAATTAGACACGGTGAGGTTACAATCTATTCATTTAAAAGGACAATACCACTTCTCATCATCATCATTATTTCCATTGTTTTGCTCTGATGAATCTCTACCTATCAATCTACCACCCACCTACCTGACCTGCAGACTACCTACCCATCCACCTTTCTGGCTGATGTTTGCAAGACGGGAGTCTTTTGAGAAGGAAAGCATTTGATGAAGTCCCTGCTTTGCCTGCAGGTGCCCATTTGTGTGTAGCTCTGGCCTAAATATAAGACCAAGCTTTTCATGAAACGCACACAGTGATTACTGGCCACGCTTTTATTCCGCTCATGACAGAGGAAAAAATATCTCTCTCCTATACCACACTTTTTTCTATTGTGAAAAACCTTATATAGCTCTATAGGTCAAATGCTAATGAAACAAAATTTGCTCTATATTCTATTTGAATATTCAAGATAATTTGAGTACTCCAGAAATAAATATAAATCTTTTAAAAAAGACTCTTAATATTTTTAAAAACACAAATTGTCAAAAATCAGTTTAAGAAAGTATATATGAGAAAAATTGAGAGTAAGAAACTAGTTAAAATATGCACTAACTGGAAGTTAGCTAGAAACCGTATCTTGTCAAATTCACACTTTTTATAAACTAACTAAAGCAAAAAAACTCAGACACTGACAACATGATAAGGATTTTCACAGTTGCAGTCACAACCCAAAGTATACCAGGAATCTACACAATTCAGCTTTAAAACAAACCAAATTTTTCAGCAGGGAAAGTTGTAAGACAACACGGGTGGCTGACTACATTCACAAGTAGCTGAGTTAGGTTATGTCAAGTGTTATTAATGAAATTTGAAAACTCTGCTGGGAGTGTACAAAAGAGGAGGAACAAGATCAGTGATGTTTCAAAGAGCTGTTAATTAAGACAACATGTTTATTTAATATTGATTAGTTTTTAGCATTCACATTTGAAATTAAGTACATACTTTTGACAGAAGCAGTGGTTTACAATAACAAAAATAACTAAAAGCAAAAATTACATTTCTGCCATGACTGTTCACATGAAAACCATGATCTCAGGGGAAATAATGAAAATTTAAAAATAGTAGGGATTTTATTCTCCTTTTTTCCCCCGGTCTTGTCTTATAACTTGAAATTAAACTTAATTCCTAGGTGGGAACAGCACTCCAGCACTCCATGTTAACAAAACTATCCTTCCTCAAGTGACTATTCTTCCACAAAATGCCCCTATGGCCTTTTCATTTGGAATCAATATCCATGGCAAAAAAAATAATAATTATTGTATGCGGACATTTAGGGGCACTATCTGTGACATTTGGGGCTTGAATCTACTCCTAACACCACGCATGTGAATTTGTAAAGAAAACATCGAATATTATCTCCTATTACCTAGAAAGAGAATAGCAAGAAAGAGGTAAGAATAACAAGTGATAAAAATCAGAGTTTTGATTGGAAAGTAATAAACAGAAATTGTATCATATTTCAGCCTCTCGGCCTGTTCTCGCTATTTCCTTTTTTTTATTTTTATTTTTTTTATACCTTTGGTGCCTACAATGCCACGTACCACATTACCACCCCTGCAACTTTAATAGCCCCAAACAGTTGGTAGCTCATAAAAGTCCAGCACATGGCCAAGCCCAGGAGCATCCCCGGAGAGCACATCCTTCCTCTTGACTCCTAAAGTGTGCAGCGGCAACCTGACGTGAGTTTAATTACAGTTTTTTGAACCACAAGTGCGAGGCCTCACCACGCTCGCCCGGCTTACAAAAGTAGCCTACTGACAGATCTTACAGTAAAGCTGCTGCTAAAGTGTAGTAAGTGGTAACGAAGGTTGACTGAATTGCAGCTTTGTCATAGCTTGAGTGAGGGCTGCCTGCAAAACCGTGCGTGGTTGAAGCACAGTGGGATCCCTGGCCCATTCCTTACTCCAGAGGAGAAGCGTAGCTGGCAAATGCTGCTCCCTCTTCCTCCAAACTGCTGTTTCGCCTGTTGTCGAGAGATCCTGCCTGTTCCACCCTGCGCCAAGGCGCACGGCCGCCCTGCAGACACGGCTCCCGCCTCAACCATCACTGCGACAGATGTCACCAGACAAAGTCTTTACACACCGACATCACACAAGGTGATGGACAATTTCTGCAAATGCCTATAAAGGGACAAACGCGTGTTTGTAACATCAGACTCTGTTCTGTGAACAGGATTTTCTTGATCATTCATGGAAGAAGGCGGCCTACAGTAAAACTTTTTTTTTTGTTGGAGGAAGAGGAGATAGAAAAGGGAGGGTATATAATGTACCATTTAGGACAAGATTATAAAATGAATATACTGTAGCTAAAGCACCTAGTAAAAAGCTACATTTCACACAATTCTGTAACTAATGCATTAGTAGTTGTTCTACTTAAAAGGACACTGACAAGGTACTTCTTGTAATCCTTAAAATATTTTTTCTCCCTGTTTATAATAATCCCCTGGAAGCTTAAACTAGAATCTATTTCGCTTGCGAATGTTTTTTTTTCCTCTTCCATTATCTCTATGTGGATGTCTCATGAATGCAATAGCATTAAAAGAAATAAAAAGGATGAGGTTTGTCGCTGTGTATATTTTCAAGTGATCTTTCTTCCCTAACACACGGAATTACTGCAAGACGTTTCAAAACAAAAGGAAGGAGAAAAAAAAAAAACAACACCTGGGCCTACTTTAGGTCAGACATTCCTGAGAACATCTATTTAAAGCCAGACTGCAGTAAAACTCCAGGTGGACAATTACCAGTTGTCCTGTACTGCTCTGCAGGGAATAAGGGAGTTTCAGTACACTCAAAGAGTCTGAAAAAAATCTCAGGGGCCTGGATTTAAATATGAACACTATCAATTCCTGCAAATTTAGGAAAACTTCCCAACAGACACAATGGAATCACAATCCTCTACTGTCATGCCTGTAATAACCATATTTATTTTAGTCATCTAACACAGGCCATAGCCCGTGTTTGTTCCTAAACTATTCTTTCAGATCTGTGCATAATCTCCCAGCACTTCAGGAAATTCAGCCACCCATATCATGTCTGCTTTCCCTTCCCGGCCTGTCCCTCCTCATTGCTGCACCAGGCTTGAGGACGGTTCTACACTACGTGTCCCGAGATGCTCCATTTAGACACTGCTGCCGGCCTCAACCTTCACCCCCTTCTGCTTTCTCAAACACTTGCAAAAAACCCCAGGATTTTATTTTTGATGCGCACAATAGAAAGAGACCCTTAACATCATCTTTAAGAGACCATTCCCCTGAAAGTTGTAAAATCAAGAGTAGCTTTCAAGAAGGCTGAAGGACTGCGTTTTGTAACAGCTACCTGTTTGGGAAGCAGAGATATGGAACAGGATAATTGCTGCAGATAGAGGGAGTGCCGAGACTGAAGACTACATTAAGAATCAGATTTCAAACACCTGCAAAATTATTCTTGATCAATCTAAACTTCAGAAGGTATTTGTGTTTGGGTCAGACGGAAAGACCTCAATTTTCCTTTCAAGACATGTTTCTTTTTCCCAAACAATAGAGTACAGCCTTACCACACGACCTGCTTAGTCTGAACAAACTCAAACATTTTTAACCAAAATTCCTCAGGAAGCATTCACTGGGAAGAAACATGGCACTGAAGATTGAGTCTTTCTAAAACAATGGCAAAACCAACATATTTAGTTCATCAGTCACCAGTGGAAAAAGACACCTACATCTGTACAAACACATTAGGGCAGGAGAACTTCTTGGCACCTGAATCACTATTTCACATCATTAAAATCCCCCCTGTCTGTCTGAATGAGGGGTTCGTGCACTCAGTTCTGCCCCACTCTATCTCTCACCCGCGCAGCGTAACAAGCCAACACACTCAGAGCATTTCCTGAAGGTCCTGCACTCGTGTAGCTACAAGAGCACGTGGTCCACCAGGTGCTTGGTGAAAAGCTAGTAAAGAATGGTTTACTGAGCACTCCTCAGCTATTTCAATGACACAATAAACAATCTCGTAAATATCTAACTGAAAAACACACATGCTGCATAGGGACTTCTCATAGCTTTTTCCACACACAAAAGAATGAAACATAGGGACCACGGGCCAGATTCTGCCCTACACAATAGCTCTTAGATGCAGTCTCGGTAGCAAAGAGCGAGCAGCGAGGGAATAAACAGCAGCACCACAGGACTTTTTGGGTTGATACAGATTTTCCACCTTATCGAGACTTGCACCACTAGCCTGCCTCTGTAACCCTGCCTCTCGCACAACGTCAGGGTCAGGACAAGTCACAGCTGTGCCACCTCTTGCCAGCAAAAAGACACTTGGAGGCTCACTGCCACTCCGTGCCACTCGTGGCAGTCCTCTGCTTTTCCAAACAGGTGCGAGCTGATCATTCTGAAAATCATCCAGCCGGAATTACCGATGTACAGAACATTCCTAACACCCACCTCACAAGATAAGAGTACACTGCAGCAAATATTCTGTATTGCACAAACATGCTCAAACGTGCAGTATTGAAAAACAAGAGGAGCACAAAGATTTACTGTTGTAAAAATAACCCTCTAGAAACCAGCCTGATTTTGATGCCTTGTAGACCCAACCGGGTTTCTCTTTTTCTGTACTTTCTTGTTGTAATTTTTGACTTGTTGCAGAACTGAAATAAAAATAAGCTTCTTATTAAAAACTACCTAGAACATCAAATCCCATGCAATAAGAAAGTTAACAATTGTAAACCCTGTCATGTCTCTGAGAAGCAGAGGAATTATCTTGTTATCAATTTAATAATGGAACATTGAAGTAAATGATGCCATCCACTGACACCAGTAACACTGTCTCTCCTGGGAAATTCATGTCGGTAGGAACTGTCAATCTAGATGGATATGGACATATTAAACATTGTACCTTCAGTCCATAAATCTGTTCTTTCTATGCTGCCTTAATAAAAAGATTCTGCATGATGATAAAGACAAGCAATGCAGAATGTCTTGACACTGCTAACCTATAATTCTGCTTCTCTTCTGTCTTCTTTTTTGAGGGAGTGAAGAGTAAATAAATTAAAAATCTCTAACCATGCATTGTTTTCCTCCTTAACTTGCACTTAAAATACATTTAAGATAATACGAGTACATGAAAATAAGACAAGTACGGGATATTAGTATGTTTATTATTTAACTGTCTTCCTGTAGCAAACCTTCTGAATACAGCCTTACCTTCAGCTTGTTGCTTTATATTGAGATCTCCCATTTATTTTTCAAAGTGAAGTGGAAGTGAGATACAACAGGCCAATTATCAGCACACAAATAAGTCTAGAGAAGCTGATGATAGGAGTTTGAAAATACTACCATTTGCTCACCCTGTCACACACACAAGATCGGCGCGAGCAGAAACCAACAAAGATTCTCTTCTCAGGCTAAACAGAGACGCTTATTTTCAAAGGCAGTTATTTTTGTATGATGACTCTACTTCTATAAATGAGATTCCATCTATTTAATGAGATTATTTGATGGACGTCAGTGAGTACACTGGACTGTAGCTTCAAATTAAGGCCTAGAGTTGTTAGGATCCAAAGTCCTCAGACAAATAAAACCCAAGGGTTATGAACAAACCCATTTCTTTGTAAAATAACAGAATGCTGTGGCTTTGACGGGAGCACGAAGACAAACAGACGGCTTTAAGGGCTGGCTGCACCTGTAGCAAAACAAGGGAGCAGCTTGTGTTGTAACTGCTCCTCTGTCGCATAAGACTCAGCATCGGACCAGCCACTATCAGGGCAGGAGTTGAGCTACCATGCCCTTGGCCCTGCTTGTACACATAAATGTGTAGGTACAGATCATGCACATGGAAAGTGTGGGTAAATGGAAAGCTAATTTTGCATTAAAACATTTAATGAGTGTCCTACCAACCTGGAATACAACTGAAAGCAAAATGAATGGACAGGAAAAAAAAAAAAGAGACCTTCTGATGCACCTGTACCTTCCATGCTTCAGGGCACTCTAATTAAGATGTGGTAATTCCCGAAGACTGAAAAAGAGACCATGGGATATGAGTTCCCCAAAACAGATGTTTAATGAAAGCAAATATGGCACTCGTATGAAACACTTCAGGGGAACTCAAGTATTTTACATGATTAGAAAAAGTATGTCCATTTTATGATAGACTGCTGAAAATTTCAGTGCTTCAGGTAAGCCCTTCAAATTCCATTAAAAAATACCCATGTGGCTGAAGACTCCCCTGGAAATTTGAAAGAATCTTTGGGATTTTATTTTGCATAGGAAACCTATCCCAGTTCAACCTTTAGTCTCTTAGGAAATGAGTGAAGACGAATACATGGGTGAATGGAAATTAGCATTACTGAAGGGAAAAGATGCAAGTTAACAAAGGCTGAATCCAAGAGAAGAGTGAAGACAGATAGTAATTTTCAGCAGTACTCCTTGCAAACAGTACCTGCAAGCCCTTGTGGATCTGCCATGCCCCTGCTGTATTTCTGTACTTTCCACACTGACTTAATATAAAGAGAAAGCAGAGGAGGCCAATACAATATTGGAGAAGCTAACAGAAAAAGGATATATCTAATTCTATGATATTTCAGACACATGCTATGACCTGTAGCAAAAGCTTTACACCAGGGTGCTGACACATTATTGATTCTTAAGACCACATATGGAAAACAAGGCTGGCAAAAGGCAACACAAGTTTGTGGATTTTTTTCATCCACCTTTAGAAATTTTTCCCTCATCAAGTTATCTGCCCAGATATACACGGAGTCCGTTTTAAGACAGTTCTTTGAGCACCTCGCTAATTGTTACTGTTTATTCTCACAATAGCACAGGCATCTCTCTGCAGGGTGCCCCTCTGAGAGGGGAAGCCAACTGGAAACAAAAAAGTTCAAGGGACGTAGGCGGCTCCTATGGAGGGAATGAGCAGCCGTTGACCGAAAGGAACCCTCAGATCCCTGCCAGCCCCTGACCGCTTCTAGATACGTGCAGATACATTTCCCCTATTACTTAGCAGCAAAGCTGCTTATTAGAAAACAAATTCAGTAGAAAATAAAAAGAGACAAAACGCACACTGAATAACTTTGTCAGAGTTCCCTAACTCCTGCATTCAGTCAGCTAGCAATTCCCCAGGTCACATCTGTCTCTTTGCATCCCCGAGAAGTCCATCCTATCTCTTCCCTTGTTCCATCACCCCCAGGGCTTCTTTTAATTCACTTCCTTGGATTTGAAGGCTCAAGAAAACTAGCAGTATCGGTGCCAGTAGAGGAGAAAAATGTCGCTCAGGATGAAGGGAGAAAAAACCCTCCCTTTTACACTTTAGAGCCCTGTGATCTGCTTCATCACGTGACATTGCTGGTGCCAAAGCAATGCTTGGGAGGAGTAAGTGATTTTGTCAGCCTGGTAGCATCCTCCACAACTCACCCACTCTCTCTCTATGCACCATTATCCTCGTAGTGATATACTGAAAAGCACTGATAATTTACCTGATTTTGCACAAACAGCTCTTAGGTTAGGCTGTTCTGATATACGAGGGTAGGCTCATTAAGAAGGTGTGTGGGAACAGGCTACAAGGCTCGTCCTTTCTTCAGGAAATCATCTGAGGGCTTTACACACCAGCTGCATAGGGAAGACCTATCAGTCCCTTAATGCTGTTCTCTCCTGCCTAGTTTAGGTATCAGACTTCAAAGAGGAGAGCCCTCTCACTCTCCAGAACCTGCCTGACTAATGGGACAGGTTCACCTCATGACAGGAGACGATCTGCGTATGTTCACAGGGCTGGAAACATGGGATCTTTTCAATGGCCAGAGCAGGACCAGTGGGATCCATCCCCACCAGCACTTCACAGAGGACCACTTACAAAAAGTTTTTTTGGGTTATTTTCCTCTTGGAAAGCATGGATGAAAGGATGGTAGAAAGCTACAATACACACAGTAAGATAATAACAACTGTTCTATCTATTGATCTTCATTTTCTTGCGATAGCCTTCCTCCTCCAGACACTGGAATGATTCTTTTGAAGAGCACTTAAGTTTCCACTACTTTGGGCATCCTCTCCAAATCCATATAATTTCCTCTGAATGGTCTGATTTCATAACCAATTTTCTTTGAGCAGAAGGTTGGACTAGCTCAGCTGACCTCACCTCCTAAGGTTCCTGCCAACCTCAATTTTCTTATGAACCCTCCCCTGCATCATCAACAAGTATTCTTGCCTCCTCCTCTTCGTGATCACTTCATACTCTTGCATCAAGCAGTGAGCCACCTATCTTTAGCAATTCTGACATTAAGCCCATCGAGCCTTCCCCAGGCACAGGAACATGCTGCAGTCTGGTGTTTGTTCAAACCTGTCTTTTATCTCCATATTTTGCCTTCTGTTCTCTCATGCAATCTTCAAGCTACCATCTTTGCTCCCTTTTGAGATTTGGTTCATTGCTGTCTCCACTGTCTTCTCCTGTGATCTTGCAGGGCCAGTGTGTTTATATTTTCTTCATTGGTACCTACCTCCAGACTTTGTTCTCTCCCATCATCGCGTACTAAAGCAAACACAGTCTTCAATTCTGCTTTTTCTGCCACTAACCAAGCTCGTACAGCTCTGCTTTTTAATAAGACTCAGTTGTTATTGAGAGACAGATCAGACCCACAGCCCAGCAACACGGCTGGCCATCTCCACAACTACAACGTGCCATCCATCTCCCTCACACAACGCACAAACCTCAAACTGCAACAAAGCCAAATACCAGATGCACTACACACATTCATTGATTCCTACCCAACTTTCACCTCCCCAAATGAGTAAGAGCCCTCCCGACCTGATGGAAGACCACTGTTTCTCGTTAGACCCATGTTAATGGGAGCCCTAGGTTCATTTCACAATAAACCTGTATAAACAGCAGCATTTCTTATACAAAATTAATTCTTGTTGCGCTTTTCAAATGATTAGCAATAAATTAGCATTCAATAGCTTCTTGCCGGTAACATATATTAGGAATTTTTAAAAGGGAAAAGAGAGAAGATAAGAAGGTGAGGCAAGCAAGAAAGATGCTTCGTAGACTATACAAAAACTTTTTCAAATAAATAAATATTTTCATTTGGAAAAAATGTTTCATATATAAATATTTCTATAGCAAAAATTATATTAAAATACTCCCTTAGCAAATAAAGAAACTCTATTTTCTGTCAGGCACTTTTCAAGAAGTGAAAATGAAAATCCATGTTTTCTGCTGAATTTGATCTCTTCGTATATCCTTCCTATTATCCCCTGCTATCTCCCAGCTGGGCCAAAAATTCAGCAAACAACAGTGCCACTATGCACCAAACCTCATGATGGCAGGTCTTCAGTGCTCCCATCTGACACATGATCAGAAAATCTCATGAGTGGGTAGCTTTATTTTTTTTATATGCAGACATTACAATTTACTTAAGTAGCTAGCTGCTATGTCTGATGACCCAAGTAGTTTTTTGGCTACACTCCAGCAGCAAAGAACATACAAAATTAAGGGCTGGAAGTTGGTAGCTACCTTCTGACTAATCTTTTCTCCTCAACTGCCAGTTCCACCCACCTCTTCGTCTTTTAGGGAAGCTGATCTGAAGAAGCTGAGAAACTGAAAGAGGCCTTACTATTTTCACTAAATATTTGGATGTTTAATAAAATTGTTACCTAACTTGTTCAGCATACTGCTATGTTATTGGACATTTCAAAATTAAAATGCATTGAACACTCTACAGGATTATAGTCTCATTCAAATGAAAGCACCGTAAGACCAATTGCCATCTAAGGCTACGGAGATTTTATCAATGACCCAGCAGTGAGTATGCGTGTTCCCAAAAAGATAAACTGAAAATAAATCATGTGAAATGTGGATGCCTCTGGCGAAATCGAAGGCAGAAGTCCTTCTAGGAACCAGAGGGGTGCTGACAGTATGATATTAAGAGAATGCAAATGTGAATTACATCCATTTTTAACACCCACCCTTTATCTTGAGATGCACATACTGCTCACAGGTAAGAACCTATAAAATTCACACAACCTCTAACACTCTCACCTGAGCTGTAGTTAACTTAAATGAAACATTCTGCAAGTGTATTCGGATTTGAATATGGAGGTATATCTCGCATAAATGGCCAAGAATGGTGTGGCTAAGAATAAGTCTATGAGGTTCCTACGCTGCAAGAAAAGCACCACAGATTTTAGAAATGCTACCCTGAAATTTAGGAATAGAGCTTCAATATAATTATTTTCCAAACCTAAGACCTTAACTAGCTGTTATGTATAGACAATCAACACAACAATCAACATAACTACAATTTCGTAACAAAAATGTTGAACATAAAGAGAATTAAAAGAAAATGAAACTTGAAATAGAATAGGAACCCTGCGCTTAAAAGATACGGTAAAGATGTAAAAAATAAACCAGCAAAAAAGCATTCTACCCGGGAGCTGTGGGACTGAGAGGTGCAGTGGCAGGAAAAAGGATAGAAAAGTAGTCTGTTAATTTCTTACAGTTTACATTTAACTTACATGGCTCACAACAAAGGATGTATTTAGGTGTCCTTGAAAGAAGCCTTTAAAATATTTATTTGGGTTTAAGTGTTCATAAATAAGTACTTTCTGTCACATTTTTCCTTCAACAATTGAAAGAATATACCATCTTCACTAGATATGCACACCAGGTTTAGACGCACAAACAAGTTACTGCTGATTTATGAGTTACCACCCATCAGCACACCCGCAGCAATCAGCTACTCCAGTGCTCTTTCAAACCTCTTAAAATACAAGATAAGTCCAGTTTGCTATGTCCAAAATTAAATAAATTAATTTTAACTTGAATTAGCTTATATTTGCTGCAAGTTACAAATATGCACAAGGGTAGTCACCATACTGACACACAGTGATTTGCTATCCCATGGTAATTTGTTGGCATGTCTGCGTTCACATGACAGTGTATCAGACTAATACTATAAAAACAGAGAAAGAGTTTTGCTTTTTGGGTCCTGCTGGCCACCTGATTTTGCACGTTCAGCAGTTGCTACTTAACCTTAATAGCAAGTACAGGTCATCATTTTCAACCTGAACATAAAAAAGGAATTAATATATAAAAGCAGGTTGAATTGAGATCTAGAATATGGAAATGTGACAAATATAAGAAGTTTGGTGAAGATGACTATGTAAAAGTTTATGATCATAGTTCTTAAACTCGATGTGCATAAAAAGTTCAGAAGCTACCAGCAGTCTTGAGGGTGTAGATTAAGATCAGTTCAGAGCCCACTAAGAATTCTGCTAATCTACACGTTCCTCTCAGTGGATAAGGAAAAAAACCATCTTGGAACACTTTATTCCCACATTTTGCTCTGAATTTGAGTTCTTTCCATAGCCCCCCTCCCCAGAAAGCACAGGAGGCTGGGATATAGTCCAGCTGCTGTCAATCAGACTGAAGAGCTGGCTCCAATTGTGGTAGATTCAAGCATCAAGCCTCTGCCTTTCTTGTCTAAGCTAGAACATGTCTGCATAGAGCCAGCTCTCCTACTATCGACGGCATTCATATCAGTAAAGTAAACTCTTTACTTGCTCCTGAACAAAAATAAACTGTTTGATGGTATAACTGCATCTACACTAGGGTTCTGCCAGGACAGCAGTTAGATGCGATTTTATTTTTAGTTTTCCTAGCCTACATAACTATGTGAGCAAGGCTTTTAAATATAGACCTAGCCTTCATATTTTTCTTCATTAGAGCTCTAGCAGAATGCCTAAAATGTAAACGACATCACAGAAATTAAGTGTAGAATATGGGCTACGGAAGCAGCGTATACTTACTACTTTTATCAGGTATAAATTTGCTTTCTTATTATTATTGTAACATACATTATATAAAAGAGAAAAAGCAGAATTATCTAAATCACATACACACCGTGCCTCATAAAAGACTGAAATCATATCACAGCCAGTATAAATGAATGTCAAAGCTAGTGTGCATTTTAAAAGATCAAATTTTGTAACTTACCCAATTGCCAATGACAAACATGAAACAGAAACTGGGGAGAAGTATTAGGGGGACAAATGTTTTGCACAGGTAATAAGGCTAGCAGAATTTTGTCATTCTTACAAACTTTAGATTTTAATTTTGATGGATCATCGACCGTTAATAATTTTAATATTTTGCCATTTGGGGGATTATTTTTTAACATTGCCACAAGGTCATTTTCTCCCCATCAAATGGCAACTTCTACATCCTAATATTAAAACAATAACTACCCAGAAAAGGGCATTTCCCAGGGAGTAATGACTGTCTGGGAGGAGTTGATGGCCCGAGGCACTGCTGAGGGCCATTAACCCTGGCCGGTTATTAATCGCCAGGAAATGCCCTGCACCAAGGTTGTTATTGCTATTTTAAGCACAGATGGGGGGTGTGTGTGAAATGGACATCTTCGGGTACAGATTTTTTTAACGCATGATCCCACTTCCTTTGTTGCAGTTTATGGAGGACATTTCTAGAAAGAATGAATGCTCTGTCTGATACCCAGCCGGATTTCACAGACCCTTCTGCAGCACTCTATTGTGCACACAGTAACTTACCAAACTGAGAAAACAGTTGGGGATTTTAAGAGCTTTTCTTTCCTCTCTAAATAATAGTCCGCATAGAAAAATAAAAGGAAATTCAAACCTTAATAAGATGAACAAAAATATGGAACTCTTCATGTCACTGTCAGCAGAATTACATTCTAGAAATATCTTTTTAATCACAGTGTCTTTATGTTCAGTGCATTTCCTTTGTCGATACTCCTGCTTAATGACCATTCACATATCTTCAAAAAAGGAATTTTTAGCAGCAGCAGCCAAAGCACATCCTGAACCAGCTTCAGCTGATGCTAGCCATTAAGGAGTTTGTCTTTTCCAATAATCAAGCAGATTGGGTCATTTTCTAGGAGACAGTTGGTGAAGTATTTCAGAAACTGCTTTAATTTTCTCCTAGTTCTTACCCTAAGGCTAAAGTTTTAAAGATGTGCTCATAGTCCTCACAAAACTGTGGAAATTGTTCTTTTCTTGCAGGGATCAATAACTCACTCTCCAAATCAAAAGGATATTCTTAGCGTATGTACAAATAGTCCTCTGCCTTACTGAACTACTTACTATTTGTCAAACCTTAGCTGTGAAAGTAAAACAAACAAAATAAGTCACGGCTTTATAATGTGCATAGGAAGAAAGTACAGCTCTGCACTAAACTAGTTTGACAGGTTTCTCAACAAAGCTGTAGTTTCCAAGCGCAAAACGTAAAAGATCTTCTCACATTTCTCCTCAAGGTCCCCATTTGTCACCACAAATATGTACATTTGAATCATAGATTGACTGTAAAAATCTCACTGAATTTACCATGTGGTTCTATTTTCAGTTACAAATTGCAGTTTCCAGCAAAAGATATGTGCTTTCTTAAAACAAAATTCCCTCAAATTGATGGCCACAGTGTGTGTTTCTGCCTCTTTGCCAGATTAATAACCAGACTCTTAAAAAAACAGTAATAAGAATAACACAGAAATCAATATTGTAGCAGTTGGGACCAATCAGCGTGACATGTACTGCATGATCATTTGAACACGCATGTACAAACATTGTCTCTGGGTAAATTTTTAGCAGGCTTTCATGTGTTTCCATATATAGGATCATCTGTGGTGACCCTCTGCAAATGCAGCCTTTCAAATCTCTGTAAATTGAAGACAGCACTTGAATTACAAAACCCTTAGCACATAATTTCAAACTAGTACAAAATATATCTTCGTCTCAGCTTGAGTTCAAGTAATGTAGTTACATGCTAATCAGGTTGTCAAAATGTAATACAGGCACAATGGTCCAAAGGTTGAGACAGGACTGGGAGGCAGGAGAGGGTTTCTGATCCTGGGTACAAATCTAATCGCTCTTCTTTGCGCACCAACAATGTAAACCCGTAGGAATGCGTTACGTAGCTCTGTCCCCCTTCTCCAACACGCGCCAGCAGCAGCTCTCTAGGGCAAGCTTACAGTAATATTTCCCTAGAAAACTCTCCCAGAGTTTAAGAAATCCGTGGCACAGGAATTCCCTAAGCCAGAGGTGATGCACGCCATAGCTTTCTCCAAACAATTTTTCCAGTCAGTTCATTCTCAACTCTTATGTACCTCTGGCGCCGGCAATACCCCGTGAGAATGAGCTCCACAGCGGTACGTGGTGAAGTATCTCCTACTGCTCATTTCCACCTATCACCCTTCTGGTTCCATTCCAACTGCTTCCTTGCTGAGACAGAAAAATCTGAACGGCACAGTGTATTCAAAATGTGCAAAAAAAAAATAAAGAAAATCAATACACTGACATAATGACGGTTTTTGCTTTGTTCTCACATCCTTTCCTAGAAATTCTGTGTTTGATATGCTTTATTTCAATGCTATTCAGCATTAAGCTGAGATTTTCATAGTCCTCTCTCCTGTGAGCCTAGTATAGTTAACTTGGAATTAATCAATGTATATATAAATTTAGTACTGTTTTATCCCATGTGTATACTACCTTTATTTTAATTTAATTTTATCTAGCAGTTCGTTGGATAGTCATTCAGTAATGCAAGATCCTTCACAAGCCTTTATAGCCAGCTCTCATCTTTATCTCCCTACAATACTTACTATTACCAGCAAAGTTTACATTCTTGAAATTCCCTCTCTTTTCCAAATTGTTAATAAACATTTTAAATAGCACAGAACACAGCACAGATCCCCAGAGAATTTTACTGGAGCTCTCTACCCCCTGTGAAAACTGAGTATTTATTCCTTAACATTGTTTCCTATGTTTAACTAGTTATTTATTCATGTGGGTTTCTTCCCTCTCATCTTATGGCAACTTAACTTCTTTCAAATCCTTCAGAGAGGGACCCTATCAAATGCTTTTGGAAACCCAAGCTCACTTTATCAGCCGAGTCTCTCTTAATGTCCTCAAGGAACTTTTTGTAAGGCATGGCATAGTACAAAAGGGGTTTCTTTACTCCTTTTTTTCTTTTTTATTTTTTCTTTTTACTAATCCTATTTTTTGGAAGAGCTTCTTCCAATTTGCATATAATGATAGAAAATTTAAGATCTCTAGTTCTCCTGACCTGTCCCAGAAGAGAGGTGTTACATTGACCATGTGCCAGTTCTGCTACTTTTCAAGCCTCAAGCAGATCTGCCATAGCCAACACTAATATCAAAAAATGCTGATGATAGATGAGAATTTTCCTGTATTTTTACATTTTTTTTACTAACACCTAAGCCTCAAGAAGTTAAAATTTACAGCACCATATTTTGTAGCTCAATCCCATCTTTATTAATATTTAGGTCATATGAGGCGTGAGCATTTTTTATGCATTGTGCCCAGAAAACTTCCTTCCTTATAAGAAAATGTGATCTCAAAGACCAAATGCATCAACATTTCTGTTACTAGACTTTGTTTTTGATCACTCGCTTTTGCAAATGGAAACTGCTGTGCCTACAGAAATAGACGGGCACTTCTGGTGTAAATCCACTGTGTAAATTAAAGGGTTTTTTTTAATTCCTCCTTAGACTGCAGAGAGGAAAATGCATCCCGCTAGCTCACAAAGAGCTGAACCAGTGTCAGGAGCAATGAGAACAACCTCAGGATGGGGGAGAGTAGAAGCTTCCCTGGAATAGGTGGAGGTATGTTGTTAATGTGTCTGCTTTTCTTTCATGTCAGCTCTCTCCTCTTTCTTTTCTAGGAAGCATCTTTCTGTGCTGTTTTTCATTCTCCCTTTTCCTTGTGGTGAAGGATGAAGAGAAAAAGGGAAAGTGGTCATATGTTCCATGTTCCCAGGCTTCTTCCTTTCTACACACCACAGTAATCATTGGAAACTGAGGAGTCTTGGCCATTGTTGTGTTCCACACTAGCTAGCGCCAAGTGGTTTAGCTCCTGGGCAACGTAACCAGTATGAGTGTCTTATTCCAACCTCATCCTCCTTCTTCAGCTAGGATTTCCTCTGATGTTAAGGGACTAGACCTACTGCCAGTTTTCTGTAGTGAAAGGGATCTTTTCCATATGGTGAATTTAACAACTGCTGTGTGGGTTTTTTCACCTCCTACCAAGCATCCATGACGGCTGGCTTTGGGAAGTTTAAGCTGCAGCAATAACAACTTCTGGAGGTTTTTTTAATGTGATTTGTGGATCTGAAATTCAGACAAAGGAACCCAGGTAGTTGTTGTGCACTGCTGGGCCCTTCCATGATATGGAGTGTGCAAGCTTCTAGGCAGCCCAGCTTGTGGCTCCCTCCCCTTGTGCTCTCTCCTTTTCAGTTCATGTGGAAAAGCATCTGGGCTTCCTGCGGGAGTCCTCTGATAGGCCTGAGAACGCATGGCGTGCACCCTCCCCACTCAGGTCCACACTGCACTGGTTGCTGTTGGTACCAAGTGAGGTCCACGTGGGCATAGCCCTACCTGGTTGTTCAGAAATCTTTTAACACTAAGTTTGTCGATGCTGTGGCTTGTCAAGACGTCTGTGACTTACCTTGTGGAGGCACACCTCAGTAGGTATTTGGAGTACAAAGTATCATTTCTTTGTGATGGAAAGGCAAAGCTACCTGTACTAGCCCTAGGAAGAGCAGGTGTTTACGGAGAGCAGCTGTCTGACCATTTGATCTTCACTTCTTCTGAACATGACTCCTGCAAAGACGAAGATGAAAGTTCTGCCTTTCACCTCCCCTAATTACCTGTATTACAAATGCTATTCCAAATTCCCAAGTATTTAAAATTTGAGACCCAAATGGTAAAACAGACTACTACTTTTTATAACATGAATCAAGTCAGTGACTGGTATCTCGAAATGTAAATACCATGTACTCTATACAACATCCCACAGACCTCTGAACACCCATCAAAAGTAAAAGCTATAATAATGCCTGCAAAAATACATAAATTATTCCTAATACATCTAGTGAGAAATCCAACTTTGACCTTCTCCTCACAGTAAAGCTGTGAAGTCTATGATTCCTCTATACCTTAATTTTTTTTTCCACATAATGTCCCTTAATTTTAAGTCTCAAAGGAGATCTACAGCAATTTTAGATATTCTGGTCAATTCCTCTCAGTAACCAGATTAAAAGGTCTACTATTAGTGCAGACTTAGAGAGGGAAAAGGTTTATATAAACATACAGATGTTGTTCACGGTCTGTAGATGAAACCTGCTATTAAAACCAGAGTTAGTCCTACACATAACCTTGATACATAGGACCCCACTTCACGGAGCACTTTGGCAAACTAATCAAACCTCTCCATGTAAACTATCCAATTAAATACTATTGCTGTTACAAATCTATTTCTACTCATAACTTCAGGAAATGTTTTTGAGCATTGCATTTTTCTGCACCAAATGCTATTCACAGGAGCAAGGCACTCACTTATGCCTGTTCAATTGTATTTTTCTTGCTCTGTAACTGCTCATTTCTGTCCTCACAGAGTAGAATTAAAAAAAAATCTGGTTTGGTTATCTAAAGCAACAAACAAAAAAACACCGAACATCAAAACCAAACAAAACTGTCTGCCCTATTTCATACCTCTATGGTAGAAAAACCCCTGCACGATTAAAAAAAAAATAATAAAATTACACCATTCCAGAAGATTTAAAAACCTTAAAAAAAACCAACCCAAAAACCAATGCTACAAAGAAGTTGGTTGTCAGCCTGGGATCCAGCGATCTGTTCTCGCACGGTCTTTAGCGTGGCTACTCCTGACAGGTGTTCCTGGGACATTCTGAACAAAATGTTGAACAAAAATATATCTTTAACGGTTTCATCCTTGAAAAGCTGCTCTCTGCTGAGTAACTGTCAGAGAGACTGTCAGCAACATTCTGCAAGCAGCAGAACAAATATTAAGACGACAAGAGTTTTCAGTTTTGTTTGGGAGTCCAAAAGTACTTAATGTTTCTAGCAGAAGAGGTTTCTCAATTCAACACGTCACGACACTGATATCTGAATCGCAGAATCAGCGTCGCTGCTGACAAGCTGGTATCCTATGTACGTTCCTTAGAGTCATCCAGCAGCCCAAACTCATTTGTGTTCAGGAGGCCAAAAAGTTTACTTTCAAGACTTCAGTATACTAATATAGCAATACTGCAAAATATTCAATTTGGCATCTTCTTCCAAGATCACAGTTCTTCCTTGCAGTACAAATTTCTCAGACAGTTGCTTGGTTTTGGTGGACTTCTGTAGGGAAGGACACTTCTGCAATCTATTTTGTTTCATTAAGTGTCCTTTCAAAGTCCTTCATCTGTACTGCTGTGACCTCCTGAACATGCTCAGACCCAAAGTAATTAGCATATTGGTGTTTTTCATGAATTTGCTTACTTTTTTATCATCTCCAGGGCACCAATTACATTTTTGGGAAGGTGAAGAAAGACTACCTGGCAACCGTGTCCATCACCTTCTTACTGAACCCTCAGTTCACATTTTTCTGTAGCGAAGTGTTTTACCACTTTCAAAGCTTGCTCTTGTCAAGCTTCTTCTTCCCACTGCAGATGCTGAAGAGCTTGCAGGGTAACATGAAACCTTAAAATATTTGGCCAGCTGCTAGGTAGTGTAGATATATAGACATGCTTATGAGACTGGACAAACAGACCTCTGTGTAAGCAGGTGACTTACCAACTCAAATGAGAAGGCTGAGTGATGGTAAGCTAAAGGTTTTGATGAGGAACAGCAACAGTTTGTATGCTTTTTCTGATGAAGCAAGTGCTACCACCAATATACGCCATTCCCTCACAATCACCAAAAATGATTCTCACGACTGCCAGCTTCACTGTGCACGCAGCTCCTTGTTTTATTAGCACACAAAGACGCACTGCCACTACCAGTATTCACAGTTCCCAGCACAGATAATGGCCATCTTGCAATGTCAAATATCTGAATATAAAATTTCAGCAGGAAGTTCTCTTGTAAAGCTTTATAATTTTATTTTCAACTTTCCCAGACACTTTCTATCGGTTAAAGTTTGTAGACTTTTGCTAAAATAAAAGTGAATTTATTTTTTTTTCTGCACAATTTTCATTCCTGATCATATAAAACCATAGAATTGTTTAGGTTGGAAAAGACCTTTAAAATCATCATGTCCAACTATTAACCTAACACTGCCCAGTCCACCACTAAATCATGTCCCTCAGCACTGCATCTACAGGTCTTTTAAACACCTCCAGGGATGATGATTCAACCACTTCCCTGGGCAGCCTGTTCCAATGCTTGACAACCCCTTCAGTGAAGAAATTTTTCCTAATGTCCAATCTAAACCTCCCCTGGCGCGACTTGAGGCTGTTTCCTCTCATCCTATCACCTGTTATTTGGGAGAAGAGACTGACCCCCACCTCGCTAAAACCTCCTGTCAGGTAGTTGTAGAGAGCGATAAGGTCTGCCCTCAGCCTCCTTTTCTCCAGACTAAACAACCCCAGTTCCCTCAGCTGCTCCTCATAAGGCTTCTTCTCTAGATCCTTCATCAGCTTTGTTGCCCTTCTCTGAACACTCCAGAATCTCAGTGTCTTTCTTACAGTGAGGGGCACAAAACTGAACACAGTACTTGAGGTGCAGCCTCACGAGTGGGGATAATCACTCCCCTAGTCCTGCTGGCCACACTATTTCTAATAAAAGCCAGGATGCTATTGGCCGCCTTGGCCACCTGGCCACTGCGAGCTCATATTCAGCTGGCTGTCAACCAATGTCCCCAGGTCCTTTTCCACCAGTCAACTTTCCAGCCACTCTTCCCCAAGCCAGTAGCGCTGCACGGGGTTGTTGTGACCCAAGTACAGGACCCGGCACTGGGCCTTGTTGAATCTCATTTCATTGGCGTTGGTCCATCGATCCAGCCTGTCCAGAACCCTCTGTAGAGACTTTCTACCCTGAAGCAGATCAACACTCCCGCTCAACTTGCTGTCATCTGCAAACTTACTGAGGGTGCACTCGATCCCCTCGTCCAGATCATTGATAAAGATATTAAAGAGAATTGCCCCCAGTATGGAGCCCTGGGGAACACCACTTGTGACCGGCTACCAACTGGATTTAACTCCATTCACCACCACTCTTTGGTCCCGTCCATCCAGCCAGTTTTTTAACCAGCGAAGAGTACACCCATCCAAGCCGTGAGAAGCCAGTTTCTCCAGGAGAATGCTGTGGGAAATGGTGTCAGATGCTTTACTAGAGTCTAGGTAGACAATATCCACAGCCTTTCCCTCATCCACCAAGTGGGTCACCTTGTCACAGAAGGAGATCAGGTTAGTCGAGAAGGGCTTGCCTTTCATAAACCCATGCTGACGGGGCCTGATCTCCTGGTTGTCCTGTACACGTGATGACACTCAGGATGGTCTGCTCCATAGCCTTCCCCAGAACCGAGGTGAGACTGACAGGCCTGCAGTTCCCTGGATCCTCCTTCCAGCCCTTCCTGTAGACGGACATCATATTTGCTAACTTCTAGTCACCTGTGACCTCCCCGGTTAGCCAGGACTGCTGATAAATGATGGAAAGTGACTTGGCGAGCACTTCTGCCACCTGCCTTAGTACCCTTGAGTGGATCCTGTCTGGCCCCATAGACTTAGGGGTGATATCATTAAGTGAGTTCTACTTGGCCAAATTCATATTTTTTAAGCAAACTGCTTTCTTGAATATACCATAAAATGCCATTTTTTCAGCCACATTTTGAATGCAAAGTACACCATTACACCATATAATCAGGTACCTCCTTGGTAAATAAACTATGAAGGTAGGACATGTTGTGGCATTAGTTCTTTTGCCCCGCTATCTAAAGCACTTCAAATATTGCATGTCCAAATTATGGTCTAATCTTTTTAACACAGACTGACAACTTCATACATTTTCCTTCTGTGGTGAGTTGACCCTGGTCAGCAGCTAAGGCCCCACCCAACCAGCTGTTCACTCCCCACCTCCAAATCCCCCCTCCGCCATTTCAAACCAGTCTAAGCAGGCCTTACAAAGGGTGAGTTTTCCTATTACTCATGATGATGTTGAGATAATGTTTACATCACATGGGAACAGCTTTTATTGACCTTGGCCCCAAATGTCCTTCTACAGCAGGTAGTAAAGAGAACGGACTACCAGACCGTGATTACGGTTTCAGCAGTCATTCATCTCAAAGGAGTCGTAAATTTCAATCTGAAAATTCTGGTTATTGATATTTTTTTTTACTTTTTTCTTTAGCCTTAGATTAATATAGCACTTTACAAAAACCTTTTTTGGGGGAGTGGGGATGAAAAATGTGCCAATAAGGTGTCAGCTTTATACTAATTCAGAAGCAGTATTTTAATATCACATTTAAGTCTATGAAATAAAATAATTGTTCCATCTCTTCTCACTGTCAAATTCTCAGTCTCTACTATTAAAGAACAAAAAAAATATGCATCTACTCCTGATTAATAATTACACAGAATGATAAATCCTGTGGTATCAGATGCTATGGGTCACCATAAGACAGAAAAATATAAATATGAATACTTAATAGATTCTCATAAAAACCCCCTTAGTTAACCATGTAAGGAAGATGTTTGGACATCAGAAAGAGAGGCCAATATAAGTAAAACTACAGTACCTGGGAAAGCATAAAGATGACGACAAATACAAACTGATCAATTTTCTTCTCGCTTTCACAGCTCTCTGACTGAAAGGTTGTTTTCTTGATATATAGGAAAGCAGCGGACACGGTGTTTTTAAAACTGCATCCTTTGAAAATTTAACAATAAACAACACAGAATAACACCATATATTTTAAATGGTCTCAGACAAATTGCTGAAGTAATACCTTACTGAGATGACTGAAGTACCAGAAGGAAAACAATCCCATTTTTAGCTGCAAATAATTTTAACAGAGAAGTATCTGATTTAAAAAAAAAAAAAATAAAAAAAAATCATCTTGGGCCTGTACTGTGCATACCATCTAGTTTCTTAATTATTAAATATTAAATTAACTCAAGTCCCACATTGAAACATCAAAGCTTTTGATGATACTTCACAAGCAAACGTACAAAATCCAGATACTTGCTCTTTCTGCCTTCTCCTCTGCTTGGACCCTTACAAATATTTAATTCATTGCCGGTGGCACTGAAACAAGTTTCTGCTGGTGGCAGCTTTTGCCCTAGTCTACCCCTAGTCCACTCAAAGTGGATTCAGGGTCAGAAGGAGAAGCTAATAGAAGAGAAGACTGAGAAAGACTGCCAGTCAGAGATAATTGCAAGCTACAAGAAAGAATCAGGAGTCAGAAGAGCCAAAGAATGAGGCCACCCACTACAGGGTGAAGACAGCACAAGGGAGATGCTAGTTCCTGATCTACAGAAGCAACATGTCACAGTTATATGACATTTTCCACTGAACTGTGCCTGGTGGTCCTCTTTTGCACAACCTCCTGCAAAATTTAGTTTAAATTCTAGGCTTTGTTGGGGGAATTTAGCTCTTTTTACATTATGGTCTGCTTCTTCCTAATGGCATGAGGTAGGATGCTGTTGTGGGATCACCTTCTAGGGAGGTAGCTACTTTGCTCATATCCTTTTCATCTGTAAGATAAATCCTACCTTAAATTACTTGTATTACATAGCAAAAGTACATATGTATAAATTTTGATTTGTTTTTAATATTTACCATAACAAGGTAAGTTTTTTTACTGTAATTACTTGTATCCTCATCTTTGTTTGGCTTTCATTCAAGCAGAAAATGTCATTCTTTGCTTGTTAATTAAGTTCACCCAAACAGTTCTCAGAAGCTGTTTTGGGTTTTAATAAAGTCCCCCAAAACCCATCAAGTTTAAAAAGGCTTTCTAGAGGAGTGAACAAGAATTGGGGAAAAAAAAAAGAATTCTGCAAGCTCTAATTATACAGAATATTTCAAAATAAGCACCAAGAAACTTCTACACAGTGAACAAAAATCCATTTTCCGTTAGCAACAAATTTACCCATATAATTATGACAGTTGTTAGATGAGTTCACAGGCAAATTTTATAAATCCTTGTGAGCAAAGCCAGGGTCTACTGCTGGGTGTTGCTTCCCCTGTGCCCACGCAGGCGTTACCAAGCTCAAAGATGCCACAGCAGCAGCCACAGCCAACGTGCAGGAGCTGAATTCACGTTCTCAAAGTAATAACTCACATAGTGAGGGATGATCAGAAGATGCTCATCCCAGGAACTATGGAAAAGTGAGAATTCTTCATCCCACACAAGTGGCTAGGTCTCAGAAAATTCAAATTTTCCTTTTAAAATTGTCGCTAGTGCTTTTCCTCACAGAACGGTTTGGTCTCAAGCACAAAATGCTGCGAAAGTTTTTTGGTGAAGACTGCAATGGGAGACCGTTCCCACAGCAGAAACGTCCAACAGTCTGCCTGCATGCAATATCCGGGACTTTGTCAAAGGATGTTAAAATCAGAATCAGAGAATTACAGTATTATCTTTCGGTTCAGACTTTCACTTTTACAAAGCCCAGTCACAGTAAATAAAGTGATAGAAACCTCAGCAAAGAAACACACAGTCCATCCATAGTGAAGTAGGATATTAAACATGCAGCACTTCTACTATCAATACAATGGGTCTAAACATTTTTATACTTGACGATGTGCACATTTAAACTCCAGGAATAAGAAAAAAAGTCAACTGATTGTCTTCATGAAATAATATATTCAGTAACATTCACTTATTTTGTTCATAGCTGAACCATGGAGGTAATAACTTCAAGACAGAAGATATGTAGGCTCTGGGATTTCTAGCTGTATCCCTTCAAAACAATGATTGAAGCGAATTTTACTTACTGCCTCGCTGTTCTTATTCACTAGAACAGTAGCTGAAAATCATTTATGCTAGCTAGCTGGCATCATTGCTCCCAACTTTGATTATTATCTTCTAGCCAGATATTCCCCATAGCCAAGATAGCTTTAACAAAACTCTATCCTTGTAGTTAAGTTAACTTTAAGTCAGTATTGGGTTTTTTTCTCCTAAAGCAGCCAATTGCTTATAAAAATATTAGAAGTATCTTTCACATTTGGCTTAAGAATGAAAAGAACGAAGATTCTTTTTATAATCAAATTCAATTCACAATGAACATTATTATTGTAAGTTATATCTTTAAATACCTTAAATACAAAATCATTCACAGCAGAACCAACAAGGATCCACACTGGGATCAACTCTTTCCCTTGGTATTATCTATTTGAATGTAAACATGAGCCTAACTAAAAGATCATGACAGTTGTCTGTTTGTGTAACAGTCATTTCACAGAATTTTCTGTCATAAAGATTATTTGGATGGGCTTTTCTGTTTTTTAATAACATACTCGTATGTCAATAAAGCAATTGGCATTCTACTTAATAAATATTAAATAGGTGAGTTTTCACAGATCTATAAGCTGGAGATTCTAAATAAGTATGTTGCATCTTTATGACTGAGTGGTACTTACATGGTTTGGAAAGTCAGCCTTCAGTTCAGCAACACTTTTACACCAATATGCTGCAGTTTTCTCGCTGATCAGTTCAATGTTTAGGAAAGAGCCTTGGCCTGGGCCGTACATAGGACCTGAAGTAATTCCACGCACAATCCTGGGAGAAACATTGGTCACAATATCCTGCAAAACAGTGAAACCTTTCAGATTGGTTTTGCAAAGTGAATCATACATCTATCAATGATGCATATGACATAATATAAACTTAAACATACCAGTTGTTTTAAAAACGTACTGTTATTATGAGTAAAAACTACAATTATAGGCCGGTTCTCTAAATCAGCAAATTCTCTAATTAGATTCTCTACATCAGAGAAGAAAAATGTTTGCTGTGTGTTTGAAATGGTAAGTAAACTATCAAGAAAACACCAATACAGGGCACTTACAAACTGCCATACAAAACATAATTTAAAGAAAGCTCTTCTGTTGGGTAGAGGGCAAAAAGACATTGTGTAAAAACCTGTGTAGGCCTCAGTCATGTAACTGCATACATCTGAACTATCCTCCCCAAAGACGATCAAAGTCCATGTCCTACACTAACAGGTGAAGTGCAAAGAGGTGCTGCCCAGCAGCCTCTCCGATGATAAGTCAGGGTAGGGGGTCCAGTCACCAGCAAAAGCGTACCAGTGAGCAACAGTTCACAAATTAAATGATATGACTAAAAGAGACCAAAGTAATAAAATAAAAACAAAAATAGTGAAAACTAAGATCAATATTGTAAAGCACGACATTTCTGAAGGTCAACATGAGGTTAACAAACAATTTTGAAACATACAGTAAACATGCAAAATGTTGACTTGCTTAGTAGTCTTAATTAAGCTGCAATGTCACCGTATCTATATTAACAAAGAACTGTAAATTCTGACATTATTTAAAACTAAAGAGAAACATAGATGGCAAAATGTTCCTTTTGCCAATTTCCAATTAAAAATAATTTTGAATAAAGGTCATTTATTTACAAATGTATCAGAATTATTTGTTTAAGTACCCCTCCTCACCATCTTGTCATTTTTAGTGAGATAACATGAACCTCCATTAGTATATAGCAATTAAGGTCAATTTACATATTTTAATTAAGAACCATCCCATATAAAACAATTAGGGTAATAGGCATACTAACTGGATTTCATAACATTTGGACGTTTTTCCAACTAGATAGACAGGAAACCTTAATTAGCATTAATTAGCACTGATCTGCATATGTTTGATAAGGCATACCCTTGCCACAAAAGATTATTTATTCCTGAATCTGCCAAATGCTGCAGTTACAGAGGATAAAGGGACTTTTCTTCACATTGTATGTAAATTTGAGGTAATCATCTGCTTACAAAGTTGAATTAATTATTATACAGTAAATATGTACTAATATTTTATACTGATAGATAATTATATGTCCATTTACATATATAGAAATCACACATAGTAATCTCCCCGGTTCATCTATTTTCAGGCCTAATAAGTCTGGAACATGGACAGCACAACAATCCCAAATTTTCCTATTATAATATTTTCCCTTCATCACAAAAGCTTCCCCTCCCTCTCAACAGTTAAGTTATATTTTCAGAAAAAAATAATTCAGAACATTTTCTGAGCGCATGCAAATCAAAACCAAACAGCAAAGTACACTCCCCTCACTCCGAAAACAAATTACAAAAATTGAAGTTTATGCAGAAGAACCATTTACACCAGTTTGCTCCATATTATCCTCTTGAGTGTTTCACTCCTTTTAAATTGTCTCAGAGGAGCTTGTGCTTTGACTTCATCCCAGAAAGCTATTCCTACAGACAGGCCGGTGCTATCACATCATCCAGCATGAGAAAACACGCAAAGCCAATGACTTAAAAGCTGGCAATCTGACCTTACTCCTGCAAGCACGGGGTGCACATGGTCACTTTCCAACAGATATGAGTTACTTTGGCCATGCTGCAACTGCCTATGAGCTTCCCTTTTCTGACTCCAAAGCCGTCAGAAGCAAAGCAGCTACAGTAGTACGGCTCTGAGCTAACAGCCTGTCTGTTGCTAGGAACTATTATTTTTAGGTTCAGTGCAAATTATGATAAGCCGCACGTGGTATGATTTCCATTTTGTGTGTGTGTACGTGTACACGTGTGTGTACGTGTGTACACCGGACAATGCTTGGAGCCACCTACGGTACTGTTTGTTATCTTACTATGTGCATGTTTTGTTGTTCTTCCAGTCTCTCTCATTTTGCTACCGGTAAGAGTTCAAAGACTGAGATATTACAGCCTAGATTATACCTCTTGCGGAACACTCACAAAGCCTCAGTCTGCTTCCGCGCGAAAACACTCTGAAGTTTTTGTATCTGCTGTGGTTCTCCAGGCAATCTCTTCTAAGAACAGAGACCCCTGTTTAGACCCTGCAACTGCTACCAAATCCCCATGGCTTTGACTCGCTCTTTCCCAAACTCAGTCATAGCCAACATCTGAGGGATAATTTATCTCTCCAGGATCCCACCAAGTTGAATCAGGTAATGCACAGACTTGGCAAACTGTCTCAAAAGCAGACACTCTTTACTTTAATGTCCACAAGAGATACACAGAGGCACATGAAACAGTAAACACACATAAATCTCTCTGCCTACATTTCCTCACTCTTGAATTTTCCTTGAGATTTTGTGAGATCCTCTTTGGTGCTCAGGGACCTTCCCCTCTCATCCCCTGCCAGCAGACAGCTGCTCCTTCGAATGGCACCTTCCACTGTCTCCCTACTGCCTCTGTGTCACAGGACCCCTCCGCTGTGTCCATGCATCGCTTTATCTTTCCTGACAAAGCTGCTTCTGCTTCCAAAAATCCTTCCTGGCTTTGAAATCCAAACATTACCACCTGGCTGCTTTGTCTTGATTCCTCCCAAGAGGGATACGCTGTTCCTATTTAAGATCCCATTCCTTGTTTGCCTCTCCTAGCTCAGAGTAAGCTAGATGGAGAGACTCTGTAACGACTGACACGCTGGCACCTCTCCTGTCTCTTGTTAGCACATGACAGCCCCAGACACAAGGAGACTCACAGTTCATGGAAACAAAATGGAATTTATAACATATGTGATGATTCAAGGAATCTGTCTATGTACACACAGAATAAAATCACACAAGTGACAGAAACGAAAATTGTTTCTTTGAGATGAGTGTGAAATACCTACACAGAACTTGCCTTACCATCATCTTCCTCTTCAGTCTCCTGCCACGTCTATGAAAGCTAAACAGGGAGAGAGTTAGGCAAAAGATCTACTGGCGGGGCTTAGCCAACTTCACATCCTTCAGTCTTAAAAGTGACTTTTACGTGGTATCACAGGTTCTTTCGCTAAGATGGGCAATTCTTGTGGCCAGCCAATTGTTACTGCTGTCTCCAAAACAGCAGGTAAGGTCAGAGCAGCTGAAATAGCCATAGTGCTCCAGCCCACGGGGTTTGTGACAGATCATCTTCTGGAGTTTTAATCGAATACTGATTTTCCCTGTTTGTAGGAATTGTCCGGCCAAATGCTGGCGTTCATCACTCCTTTTCTTTCCTGAAACCCCAGTTTTCCCTTTTATCCCAGCTATGCACACAACCCTTTTAATGTTAATAAAAATTGCTGTGTGCATACAAAGCCAAATGGAACCAGAATAAGAAGCCTGGCAGGAAGCACTTCAAGGTTTGAACCTAAAAACTTTTTTTGATTCTAAAAAAAGCTGACTGCTAAAAGAGAGATGACCTGATGGATGAGTTGGTCTGGTTCCTGCATGCAGTTGAAAGTAGATGTCTGCGTACAGGAATAGGAGAATGTCCCCAAACTCCAAAATGAATCAAGTATCTTACCTCCCCATGTGATGGAAGCAATGAACAGTCCTTGGGAAAAATGGCACAAAGCTTTCATGTACTCTGAAGACCAAGGATAGAAGACTTTTAATAAAGAGCAACTGAAGGAGAACAAAGCTTATATCCGACCACACTAAAAGACACAACTATGGAAAAAATGACTAAAAAAATCATTGGCAAAGGTAAACAGAATAGCCCATAGAAAATTGATTTGTTTTGTGGGGAAATCTTGCAAATTAATGTAGACTTGGGGATTAGGGAAACTGTATTCAGTACTAGATTACAGCAAAACAACTTGGTTTGGGGGAGTTAATGGAAACGAAGAGAAACAGTGACAACAAATAGAATCAAGGACCAACTGTGAATCATGAATATTTCAGTTACTGAATTTCTTCTTTTGCCTCAAAAGCTGATTCTTTTCCCCAGGAGAGCACAGCAGAAACAATAATATCAATCCCTCAAATATATCTAGCTCAGGACATCACCTAAGAAAGTGGTGTTACACAGATAAAAGCACCAATATCCTGCTGCTTTTGGATTCCTCTTTTCTGCTTATGAACAATTCTGGTATTCTGGTAACTTGAAACTGAGTTAATTTGCATTACTCATATATTTCTGTTCCTGTCGATTAATTAATTAACACACTAAAAAAAAAAAAAAAGACCCCGGGCATTGATCAGGCCCCACTTGCTCTAATAACCTCTGAACTCTGCAATCAAATCATTGCATTCTAAACTACTTAAATCTAATGGGCTGGGAGGTTTGGAACAACATCTAAAGATAAAGCCCAAACACTCAGCACTTTTTAGTCAGTTCAATTTAAATAAAGGTGCAAATCAATTCATCAGCCCATGCCTTACTGTTCACTCTAAAAGTTGTTTTTGCTTCACACTGTCCACATTTGCAGTTAATAATTGCCATGGATTTTTGTAGTGCAAAAACACAACCATGCTGTTTAAGCTGAGAGAGAGAGACCTTTACATTTGGGCAGCAGGGACATTTCGAATTTTAAAGGACCCAAAGGGGTGTCCAGCACGGTGTCAGATCCTGCGATAAGCACATTCATTGTGTGTTTCTCCTAAACTAATCAGCAGAGAAATAATTCACATTGTGAATATTAACGTTGTCATCTGTGGGCGTGGAAGTTAATGACCCGTAGAAATGAATCAAGCCATTCACCCCTCTCTCAGAGTTATTGTTTTAGGGGCATCAAGAAGACAGCTCTTCATTAACTGGGTTCACATTTTTATTTCATAATCATGTCTCCTAGAAACTAAAAAAAAAAAAAGTTTAGAGAAAAATGTGTAAAGAGGTCAGTTGCAGGAATGTATAAAAACAGTCTCCCAAAAGGTATACCACAGCCTCATGCCTATTCAATTAATGTAGTTATATTACACAAATATATTAAAAATAACCAAAAGCATAAATCTATATGATTTTTCATATCAAAGCTCGATGTGTTTCTATTGATTTGCAGAGCTTGAAGCATTTTTTTTACCCATTTTTCCCAAAACATTACAGCTAATAGTATCTTAATGAGGACTTGAAATAATAAAGTTGCTTAAGAGAACACACAGGCATTTATATTTGGGATATGGAAAGAAAATTAATTAACTGTATCTTTAGTTAGTATATTAACCTATTGTACAAGTATTCACTCCTGAAAGTACAGGTGTTCCGCAATGTAAATATCTGAAGCACAATTAAGGTTTTGAAAAAGATTTTTGGATTTTAAAAATACATTTAATCACACTATACCAAGTGTTAACACATGATTTCTTCACTCTGAGAGGCTTCTGTGAGACGCAGAGAACTTGCCTTGCAGCATTGGCCCCCAAAGTCAATGAAAGTCACTGCATACTCCAAATTAAGCTTTTCTTGTCTTTAACTTATGAAAGCAGATAGGAATTAGTGACCTTTGTCAGTTTCTTTTCATTAATATGAGAAAAAGATTTAACACAATGAGCAGATTACTACTTTTTACAAAGTTAATTTATTTGACCTTTCTTTCTTCTAGGGAGGGAGGGCATTGTACTTGCCAAGTGGAGTGTGCATCTGCACATTCCCGGGGTTACTACTTACTAAATGTCAATACGAACACCATGGCAGCCACACTGGCCTCTTTTTGAAGGAGAGATCTAAATAAATACCTTATTAAGGTAATTTTAGTGAAGTATCTCAAAACAGCATACTTAAAGTTAGTAGACAGTAAACTGCAATGTAAAAAAAGCCCAAATGTAAGTTTCTACTATATCCAGTATACCACGTTCTTTACTTGAACAATAAAGCACAATAGCTGAAAAATGCAGGTATTTAAGCAAATTATGATGTACTCCTTTTCCCCAGATTTTCAAAGATGTATTGAAAAGGCTGTAAAGATTTCAAAATCCAGTTTGTGTGAAATGTTTTTAGAGCTTATTTTCTAAAATGCTTTAATCAACCCCCCAACACCAAGATTCAGTTTTCCCTACAGTTTCCGCTAATTACAGTAGAACTTGATGTACACTTTCAACCTATGGAAAAATACGGAGAAGGAGACATCGCCCTTTTCTGCCTAATATCGCAGTTGTTAAAGCATTCTGGAAATCTGGCTCACTGCTGTTGCACACCCTCATAGATACGAACAGCATCACAGACTTATGTCCTCGTAATTCCCTGCCAACTCTCACTCAAGGTCTTGTGATGATTTGCCTCTTCTGTGACTCAGCTGTCTAGCCAGACTGTGTCTAGTATCACCCCTTCTGGAGTTTTAACCATCCACAAAAGGCAAGTGAAACCTGAAGCAACAATACCAATTCACACAGCACCATTCCTGTACGTCCTTTCCGAGTTGTTCCTCACCTTCTCTCCTCCACCTGAGCTGAGACATGTGGCATCTCTGTAGGGTTCCTCTTCTAAGGTCCAAAGCACTGACTTACTCTCCCAAATTTCCTCAAGCTCAGAAGTTTTTCCAGTTGAGCTTGTCAGGTTCCTTTTAACTGGAAGCTAAATACACAGCAAGGACCTCTACTAACACAAAACCATTCCATCAGGTACAACCATGGAGATTAATGACTAATTTCCTTATCTCCTAGAGTAGGATTTTTACAACATATAGCGAGACTTACTGGCTCATGGAGCAAGGCAAGTAAATTTGCTTATGGTTTCTGCCCAAGGAGGTTTGACGTAGCCACTGGCATCTTCCAGTGCACAAACCACAGTTATGTTGCAGACAATGTTGCCTATTGAATTTGTAACGCTTGCATTTAGCACTTTATTTTAGTGAGGGAATGGGCCAGACTTTACTCTTCTTTATATGAGTACAAAGCCTCAGCAAAATCACTTCCTCACGCTCTCCTTCTTTCCCTCGGTGAATACAGAAGCATTTTTTAAAAACTGAAACCACCTTGACAGAAAAACTTATCTCAGAACATCCCACCATGCAGAAACTGCTCTAATCTCTCCACCACCAGATATGAGAAGTTTAGTACCATCAAGACACCTCCATTTTTCATTGCTTTTGTGAATGAAGCCTAGATCTAGCCCGCTCTTTCCTCTTCATTGCTTTCCTTTTCTTGAAGACAAGAGAGCATGTAATGGTAAAATGATGTAAAATAATTATTTTTCAAGTTCTCTCACCAAAATAAGAAGTGAATCTAAAAATGTGTTATTTCTTCAGCTTTCCAGGATCGTTAACATTGGTGATTTAAAGCATAAGTGTTCTGATCTCTCCATTAGTACGGAACAGAACTTGAAAAAGGTCCTTGCTCTTACTTGTAAATTACACTTCTTCAGCTTTTACGTACAAGATCTAGTATGCTATAGAGGGGAAAAGGATACTTTAAAAAATACTCTTATCTGCCTTTTAACGGCTGTTGGTCATGTGTTTGCAAAGATGAAAGTACCCAAATCTGTATGTATTTTATATCCCTAAGCCTGGAGTAAAAACAGCGCTTGTAAATCTTCCTTAATATTCTGCTCTATTTCTAGGCTGAATAAGCTGAGTTATGCAAACTATTTTTTTAAAAAATAGACTGTTACCTCTTAAGAGTTTTTACAACATTAAAGTATCCCATTTGAGTTTATTAAACCAATTTAACACTACAGCTCCAGCAAGCAAGCTAGCTTTCCAAATCGGTAAGTTAGCACGGAAGACTGCAACCCCATAAGGGAAAAAGCAATGTGTCAGGATTTTGGAGAAAAACTGCTGAAGCACTCATATTGTGTGAAAGACAAATGACAAGTTAGAGATTTAGTTACCACGTATCTGATGTTTTTCTGTACTGTCTCATTAGTAGCTTTAAGATTTAACAGTGAGAACCCATGAGAAACTTCAAAATTTACAGACATTGAACTTAATTTCTACCTAAGCTTTTATCTTTACTGCTTGCTCAGCACACCACTGTTCTTACTAATGCAATTTTCAGGCAGTAGGCCATCTAACCAATAATTTATGATTAAGACAGCAAAATCCCAAGCTCTTTAGATAATCTTACTAGATTAGAGTATAAGAAAAATTTTTGTTTACTCTCTTTACCTTAGAATAATCTTGGGACAATCCCATCCTCATCGCAAGTCAACTAAAAATGGTCCTTCAGTCTTTGTTAATTCATACATGATGGTTTGACTAGAAGTTCTAATTTTATAAACTAAAGCTCCCCAAAATAACAAACCAGGAGATTAAAATACAAGACAAAAGTAATACAAATTATGAGTAAAAGTACAAAAAACCAGAAGTGTAACTATAATGTTTATACCAAATGTAAAAATTTATGTTTTCTAGTTGAATTATATATTTTACAAGAAAATGAAGTTTTGATCCTTGTTTACAATTACATTCTCTTGAGCAGTTTTCTTAAAAAAAACCTTTTCATAATACAAAGCCATAACGCTTTAAAATTAAAACATTTAATATTTTTTCTTATTTTTGACATTTTTGCTTGTTTTTTAGACATTAGAATGTAAAGACATTTGTACTGTAATTACAAAAGATCATTTTTAAAATGTACTACGTCCTACAGCACTTTGCCTTGACAAACAATTACTGGATATCACATTCAACAGAATACAAAAAAGCAATCTTTATCACAAGGTTAAAATTAGTCTTTGAACAAAAGATGCTTTCAAAGCAAATCCAAATTCTCATCAGCTTTATATCAGTTTCTCTGGGAGAGACAGGGAAGGGAGGGAGGGAGAGAAGAGAAAGGAAAAAAAACGTGAAGGACATTTGAAGAATTTCTTGCTAATGTTCAGTGTGAGGACACATTTTATCAGTTTTCTGATAAAGGTGTAAGCAGTAGGACATGATTAAATTTCTGCTGTCAAACTGCATTGTGGTCAAAAACTATACCCATAGAAGAGAGAAGTAGACTTACAGTTCTTGAGGAAAGTTGTATCCGTATTCAGACATTCGCATTTGGATCTGTTTTCACAGCGTAGGATTCTTAGATCTCAGTGTTTTGACATAGTAAACTACCTAATCAATGAATGGTTGGCTTTAGCTGACTGATGAGAAAAATGTTCACTATTTGTCTCAAAACATTAATTAATTTCAGAGAAGGGCCACGATAACAGAAAATCATGTTTGAACATCCTAGAGTTCTGTGAGAAAGAAATCTGAAGCTGATCAGCAGATTTCTTAGGCTTCAGTTGTGGGGAATTTTTCTTGGGGTTTTTTTTTTTTTTTTTAGAGACAATATAATTTCTTTATTCCAAGTGCAAACTTTCCCAATGTTTGAAACAAATAGCATATAAGCTGTAGCAGAAGAGGCAAGATATTCTAGTGCTAAAAAATAAAATTAGAATTAAGAATAAAGCATGGCAGAAAACACAAAGTAAGAACATCTAGTAATAACAAGCTCTCTAGAAATTTTCTATCCACAACTTTTTCACAAATGATACAATTTCCAACCAAAAAAAAAAAAAAAAAGAATTCTAATTATTCCTTGGCACAAATGTTGGCTTGTCTGAAGGTTTTTAGTTTTTCATTTAATTAAGCTACCAGAGCCTTCACAGTGCAGCATTTTTTTCTGGAGTGTGCTCTGCGCCTATCAGGAGACAACCCCATAAAAAACAGTCTCTGATGAAGAAGTCAGCAGCGGATGGTCAACCCTGCCATTTTGATTGAAGTGCAGAGTTCAAAATGCCAAAAAAAAAGCACCATCTTTAGAACTTTAAATAACCTCAGCTCCAGGAATACACGTGAAGCTATTCATTGTACTACATGAACTGTACTGGGATCTACTAAGAAACCTGATCTTTCAGAAATCACTGCTTCAGACTATATGAAGTGAGATGCTTGAGACTATCTACAACGAAACAAAATGCTATATCATAACAGCACAGATAATCCCTGGGGTACTAGGATAGAATGTCTTGAAACTGTGTAAAAATTCAGTTTTACTCTCCTAAAAGTTATATTTTTGTGCCAATTAAGCATTATTTGCGGAGCTTGGATGAAGTACCTGATGAGCTTTATTGAAAACCCTAAATTTTGTAATCTGTAACTCACTTATGTTCTCTAAAATATTGACAAGGCAGTTTTGGATAATAACCCAGAGCAGATGCTTACAAGTGATCAACATGATGAGACTGGATTCTATTACTCTGCTGCAAGCAAAACGTTGCAATGCTGATGATCTGAGGGGAACAGAATGGAATAAAATAGGAGTACGTGGATAAATAAAATATCTACATGGATTGCAGCTTTTGATCTCTATCCTAAAGTGAAATTTCTGTGGCATGGCTTCTAAGGACCTGTGTACATTCACAAAGGCGGAAAATTAATGCATAATAATTAAAATATACTAGTCCAGTTTATAATGCTTACCCCCCTGGGACTCCAGTGGATTTAGATCATAACAACTTAGCTTGCCTTAAGAGACGACTTCTTTTACAGACATCTAAAAATATTAGTTCATTTTCAGTTGTCAGGGTATATCATCATCAAATCAGTGATCAAAACCTGTTGTGAAATGTACTTAACTGACCAAATAAAGGAGCAGCAATTTTTAAGACTTCATTCTGGACAAGTACTATTGAATGGTCCCATGAAATGGGAAGGAAAAGGCAATTTAAAAGTATGAATCTAAGAAAACAAGACAGGAACCAACATAGATAAGATCCAATAAAAAAAAAAAAAGGTAAGAGTCAGGAAAAGAGAAGGAAGAATTACATGACATGGTTGCAGCAGCAAGTTTAGGAGAGTCACTAAAGGAGTTATGCTTACAAGGAGAACACAAACGGATTCTCTTGTACTTTAAGAGGAGGCAAGATTAACATAGTTTTTCAAACATCATCGTTAGAGACAACTCAATGGTTTTTTTCTCTAATACTGTTTTCTAATTGCTAAACAAAATACTGTAAAAAGGCAGTGGGACAACATCAGTAGTGGCAGGTTCCTGAAGGGATGAACCAAAAGCCACGATACATAATGACACAAAATGAGCTCCTCTAGATAAAAAATGGGAGAGAATTGCACGTAACCTCATAATTCCAACAAAATCCCTGACAGAAACAGCAAACAATGAGAAAATGGGTCCTTTAAGACACACATTATCTAGGATTTTGCACTCGATGTATGGACGCAGAAATTAAACAAACAAACAAAAGCTCTAACACAGGAATTCTAATGTCTGCTAATTAAGCATGTAACTTCACACTGAAAAAAAGCAAGGAGGTAACTATTTATTTAAGAGACAATACTACATGGATTAACAAAGCTCCTGTCAACAACTCTGGACACCTGTACCAAGCTCATTTATTGCCTAATTAAATATTAACATGTCCTGATAGAATCTGTGGTATAATTTTAATTACTGTTTTCTCATAGGGAAGCCATATAATCAATGTATTTTTAGCTGTTCCTAGAGGCTGTTTTGTAAAACTCCATTAGTAAATTGGGAACCATCACTAAAATATTTTCCTCCAGATTGCTATAAGTAAATCAAGACTACTATATTCTCCTAGGAGGAGGGGAGAATAGATGCTACTCTTTAAGGGAAGAAAAATACGATTTCTTCAATAATCAAGAAAAAAAAATCTTTTAACTATAATCTTATTTAAAGAGTTATTAAAATTCTTGCACAAAGAATCAACATTGGGAAGGTACAGAATGCCAAATTTATATTTAAATTTATGTATAATCCAAAACATTTTTATTGCTGGATTAAGTAATTAGGAGAATCACATGACTCCCTTGAAGCATGTATTTAAATTTTCTGCTGGGGATGAATTGCAAATATTGAGGTATGTCTTGTACTTACCTGCAGCTTCTTCTTTTTCCATTAGGATTAAGAATGCTTAAATACTATAAACATTGATTAGCTTTTGTGTATATTTAGGGGTGAGAAATTAAAGGAAATTATACCAATTCTATTTGGGAAGGTATTTAAATAGCTAGTAGTATAATTTTCAAAGTATCAATTCTCTAAGTAGCACTAAACAATTTCGAGTCATAGATAAAGGCGTACAGAGAAGGTGGGAGTATTTTGTTTTATATTCCAATGATAATATATCCATAATGCTTCTACTTTGATAACCTGATCTCTTAAATGTTAACTTTGTTTTGAACATACTGTTCTTATCTTTTTCCATGCAAAGGTCCTATTGAAGCCAAGAGACTTCATGACCAGGGATTGCAAGGCTGAGCCACCTACCATTTTCAGAGCCTGATTATACATAGGTCTGGATAACATAATTGTGTGGAAAAACAAACCATTAAAATATCAGCCCCTATGAATTTTAATTCAGCACTTTAACATCTTGTAAGAGATTCAAACGAATTTTAATTCAGCAGTAAATTTTAGACAGGACCTTTAAAATAGATTTTGATTTTTGCTAGAAGCCTAATCATTTTAAAATACATTAAAGAAAACTAGTATTTTCCTCTTTGTATTGGCTAGCAGAACGAGAACACGCATAGGAGTACTGCATGCATTTTCATAGACAAAAGTAGTTGAAATGGTATCAGAATAGATTTAAACTAAATAACAAAAACTAAATAATTGACAGAACTCTTTTGAAATTCCTTTCCTATGAATCAACTTGCAAGGTATCTCAAATCTTCCACTCCAATTTAAACTATCATCCTGATAGTTTATTTTATTTTATATCCATTTTTGTAATGACTGTCAGGTTTTTCCTGACCCCCTGAATCATGGAACAAACTCTGCTGGCATGTTATGATCGATGAGGATGCAGTACAGCTGTGGTAAGAAAGCTGAGACTGAACTTGGGGCATCGTGTATACACCCCGGGGAGGTCTTTGGGAATGCAGATCCTAGGTGGGCTGCACTCAGGAAGGGTAGAGCCAGCATGTCTGGATCTGCCATCAGTCTCTGAGAACACTGTGTGTTCATCCATCAGTCATCACAAGAGGTACCACACACAGGCTCCGTAATCTAGAGGGAGATGACTTTTTCCTCTCAAGAGCCTCAAAGCAGAGATTTCCAGCCTGCTGGGCCGATTCTAGTTTTCCAGACTGAGCTCTTAATAAATAAACATTCAGTGTTTGCACATGTTTTAACTTCTCTGACAGACAGGAATCCATGTAGAGAAGTGCTGAAGTGTACATAGAATTTTTATGCTAAAGGATGAGCTCTGATTCCCACCCGCTTGTGGCAGACACAGAGGCCCCAATCTCAAGTCTGGTTTTCCTTCGGGTTCACCTGAAGTTTTCATATCAGTAGGTTAATCATTGCCTTTTTTTTTTTTTTATTGCCCATTTTTCAATGACGCATTCTATTGGCTTTTAAAAATCAGACCTGTGGGGCATAAAGAACAAATTTAATAAAGGAAAAAAAAGCAAAGTTCATTAAAATCTTCTTGTGAGAACTGAAAGTAGCCATGATACATGGAAATTCATAGCAAGACGATTCTTCTGTTTACCACTGAGAAAAAAAAATTATTCTGAGCTGGCCATATTCTTTCTCATTAAATGTATAATAGGTCCCAAACCCCAGCACTCTTTGGAATCACTACTCAGGTCTGTCAGTTAAGTAAATATTCTCATCAGAGAATCTAGCAGGCACACGTACATAGGGTAGACATGAAGTCCGCTCCCCTTGAAATCAATACGAAGGTGGTTGTTAGAGAGACTACAATTGAGTTAGGGTTTCATTTGGGGAATCTGTGGTAAATGTTCCCACTACTACTGCCACAGAGATGTAAGAAAGCATACAACGGCTGTGGCTAGATCTCTGGCACTATTAATGGCAGAGCCAGCTGAGATGTGCTACAAAAGGCTTATGCATGCTCAAAACTGGAATAATAAGAATAAATCTGTTCTCAGCTAGAGAGGGCAGTCTGACCTGAGAGCTCTTCGTTTATTCCAATAGAATATTGATTTAAAACTGGGACAGGGATTCAAAAGCCTTCTGATGTTAAACGTAAAAAGCTATGCACAAAGTTGTATAAGGAGAAACATGGTTTTTTGCCCCACAAGAAATCCTTGATTAGGGATAATTATATGAGTGATAAATTGGACATAGGGAATGTCTTCCCATCCTTTTTCCTACCACAGAACTCTGGAGTTTTAATGCAAGTCCTCACGGAGGAACAGGATACACCTGCTGCCGACACATGCCGGATGGCACGGGCAGCGTCACGGCGAGAGCAGTGACGCCACGTTTGCGTCAGGACCAAGGAGAGCTCCTCAGCACCGAGCCCCATGGCTCCTCCCGCCAGCCGTAAGAGACCCATCCCCTCCTCCCAGCCCGGAGCTGTATCCCCAGCCGTGGAGACTGATCTACACAGCATAGTCAGTGCCCACTTATCCTGATGTGCAAAACAAGGAGGTACATAGGCAGGTATGGATTGCATGCTTCTGCTTTTGGAGGCAGTAAGAAACTGTTTTTTCACATCTCTGCTTATCTTAGACAACTTTCCCCTAGCTAACACTGCTTTGTGCAGCCAGTACAGAGCAGGGCGGGCTTTGCTGCACATCTAGAACAGCAAGGATAAGACCATTTTATGCACACAGTGATACAGCAGAAACTTTAATCCTCATGGTATTTAAACAGTATTTTGTAAACTACAATGCAAAAGTGCAGTATCCCAAGAATATCAACTAACTTTTCGACAAAATTCTTAAACTACAATCACGGAAACTAGAGCTATTGTAGGAGGGAATCCAATCGGACATTATGTAAGCTCTTTATGCTACACATCTTTTATGACTTATCTTCATATCTTTGAATTTTAGCTAAACATATATGCACTATATTTGTATATTTGCAGAATAAGCTGCATAATTTTGAATTTGCATAATTCATACTTTAGCAAGACAATATTTTATTTTGGTACTCTCTAACTCATGGCTCCTTAAGGAAAAAAAAACCCTGTCTGTTTTAAATCTGAATCATCATCATCCCATTATTCTATGATATTTAGCGCCACCAGTGATAATAACACTTCTTAACCAGGCCCATTCCTGCAATTAATTTCATTTTCACAGTTCCCATGAACTCCAATATGCATTCCAATATGACTTCACTGCCAGATCTGAGCCTTATTAAAGTAATACCATTTTTACTTTTTTTTTTTCCTGTGAATAGAAGGATGTTGAGAATGGCTAACTTCCTACATATTGTATGTATACACCCATCAACAACCCAGCACTTTGTGAAAGTATTCATATATTAACATGAGTGCTGCTTGTACTGCAGTTCTTTAAAAGTGACTTCTCTCTCACTGCAGCCATTCTGCTCTGTAGTAATATAACACGATTTGTTTGTGAAGACACATGCATCTACTTTTTGTTTACAAATAATGGATTCTATACCATGAACTCACCTAATTTTAATTACACATCATTAGCTAGAGATACAGACAGCAGAGTCCCCCCATCTAAATTGTGAATACCAGCATCACAAAAGATTTTCTTTTTTAAGTGAAGATAAGTTACCACATTAAAAATAAATGAGCTATTTTTGTCAGTTGATTGGACACTGAGTACACATAATAAATCACCAAGAGCGTTGTATGCTAGTCTACGTGCTAACCTTGAGCTGCAGTTTATCTATTGCCTGCAATTCAGAAGACAATAAGGTATTTTACCCAATCAGCTGATCAGCTGAAGGAACTCAAAAGAGTGAAATGGCTTTGAAATACACAGGCTTTTAGATATCAAATTACCTCTGGAACCCTCTACCCAGAAGTAACTCGAACAAAACCCATTTGAAATACAGCTTCAATATTCAAAAAAATCAATAATTTAAACCACAGGTTGAACATTTTTACTGCTTCCACTGCAGACTGTCGTTTTTGGAAATGAAAATGCTAATGGCACCAAAGGGGAAAGCTCCAGCCAGAAGAGATACATGTGTGCAGGCATGGATTGGCTAGAAATGCTGGTTTGCTTTCCCTCCCCCAGTTACGTTTACATAAGATCTCTTAAAATAAACAACCCTCATTTCCATGACTTCCAAAAAAAAATGTTTTTCTTTGTTGCACTTAATGTTTCTGTCCATGAGAGCTTAACTATATCAAGACACTTCACTGTAAACTTGGATGCTGAATGCAAATAATACATCCTCAATTATGCTATTAAGTTGCATTATTTTGAAACAGGCACGAATGTCGTGCTTTTGAATACCAGCTAGCACACTGTGAACTCTTGTTTTATACATA
Organism: Dromas ardeola; assembly: GCA_013398915.1. Taxonomy (NCBI): domain Eukaryota; kingdom Metazoa; phylum Chordata; class Aves; order Charadriiformes; family Dromadidae; genus Dromas; species Dromas ardeola. The sequence continues at coordinate 162,085 of VYZM01003145.1, read as the reverse complement.
GAATATATGCCAGAATACAGGTGGTGATGTGTTCCAGCATCTACATCAGAAATGGGAAGCAGTCCAGCACATCCTGCAAAAAACAAACCAGTATGGATGGTCCACTGCCCGTGACAAAAGCTCATTTAAGAGCAGAAATGGCTGGCTGACAAGAGACTTCTAAAAAGATAAGGAAAACACATAAGGAAGAGGCATGGTGGGAATGTGAACCCTTGAACGTAATTGAAGCAAGCTACACATGGAGGATGTCTGACACAGAAGCAAGTCTCTCCTCTGCATGAATTCGACCGTCAGACAGATTCTTAGCAGAGCTTGAAATCTGTCAGTCTCTTTGCGTAGAAACTGTTATCTTTTGGTAATTTACACCTCACTCAATTCTTGCACTTTCTGGTACTAATTTTTTAAATTATGCTAAGGGAGGAATGCAAGAAGCAAAAAAAACACCCAAAAAGCAATGAAATACACAACACAGAGCTTATGTATCTACAGGTATGCAACTCCCAACACACACTAAGAACAATTTTTGTAACAGTAGCAAAGCATCATTTTCAGTATTGAAGAGAAGGGCAGAAGAAACAAGTTGCAAGATTAATGTTCTTTGGTTTATAGTTTTAATACTTTACTCTCAAATATATTCTTACCCTCTCTTTTATATACTTTTAGAGCCTTCTCCAACCACAGGGTTAGAATGGAAAAGAAAATGTAAATGATATTAAGAGGGTAAAGTTGCTCAAGTAAAAAAAAAAAAAAAAGTAGTATTTGGATACATACAGTTTTATTGTAAAGTGAAGATTAAGTTTGCATTTCCAGGTTATACTTTCTGCTTCTAGAAAAAAAATAATCATAATATTCACTTATGAATTTTCTGGCTGATAGATTGGTTCAATTTTAGCCCAAGATAAATGCAGATTTTTAGCCTGGAATGGGAAATGACAAAAGTATAGCCATTAAAAAAATGTGACACTCAAAAATGCATACTCCAAAAATTCGGACATGGACTCCAATATTCTGCTCTCCCTAAAGGCACAAAACTTTTCTGGCTATCAAACGAAAAGTCCATAAAGGTAAGCAGAGAAATTCATCCCAGTTTAAACATACCCAGAATACAGGAAAATAAGATTTGTTTATTTATGTGTTTGAGAGCTGCATTACCTTCATGTGAAACCACATATTCTAGGTACTCCCGGCTGTCTTTAAAATATACCTCCTACACAACAGCAGCAATCAACTGACCTTCCGAGAACACTGCTCTTGGCAGCAACATAAACTTAAACAGAATAATAAAAAAACCAGTAGCAACTAGGAACCCAATATTCACCCTTTCCTCAATTCTTGCAAAGTTAAGGAGGAAAAAACAAGCTCTTCAAGTTTGTGCTGTAGTTAAGAGACTCTGTTACAGATCACCCTGGGGCAAGAAAGAGCTCCCAGCATATGCAACAACAGCGTCCAGAAGAACTGCCAGCATCTCCTTCCCCTCCATCCCAGTGTACCAAACAGCCAGTACGGGCTGGGCGCATTTTTAATTCCCCAACGAGGCACTTTGCGGGGTTCGAGACGGGTAGTTCGTCACCACTGACAGCATTTGGATAGATTTTTAGTCCATATAGCATGCATTGGTGGTAGGTTAACCTTGAAATATAAAGCGTGGATACTCTTAGCAAGGCAAGAAAAAAAATTTCTTATTCAGAAAATAAAAGGGGTGTAGGCTCCTGGCTCTTATCTGCTGTTGCAGCTACAGCCTGGAATGGAACTACATCCCTCAGCCGGAAGGACTGATAATTCTCTTGCCATAGCCTCTGGATGTTTCCTCTAACGATCCCAGCATTACTCCTATCTTGTCTGGATTGACTTTTGCTCAGCATGCTCTCAACCATGCCCCAGTCTCCCACAAACACTGAATAATGCAATCAACTGCTCAAGCTAAATCAGCCGAGAGTTATAAAGCTGAGTTTCGACATATTGAAAACACTTCAATCAATGTCACTTTACTAAACCTTCTCTATGGCTTGATATACACATTAAATAAAAGGGTGGCAAACAGGAGCCCTCCTGAACTGCACAGGGAGAGAACCATCACACACAATAAACCGGAACATAACGCCAACAACGCGCTCACAACAGGCTCCTCTCACTCCGTTGTTTAAGCATGAGATTTGAAAATGGACAAAAAGGATGCTTTGAGAAAGAATGCATCAGGGACATTTGGAAAATGTTTCCATTTTTGATCGAGTCCACAATAAAGCACCAGATATACGATAAAATACAGCTACAACTGCATACGAAAACATTAATACATTTTAAAAAAACATGATTTATCAAAAAAGTTGGTAATTGATGCTGTTTAACAGCAGCATTATCGCCACAAAATTTTTTTGCTATTACGGATTTAGATGTTGCAATAGGGCTTTACATACATACATTTACTATACCGTGTGAATTACTGGAAACATCCTTTTCTATGTTTGTGTGATTTATTAAATCATAAATCATAATAGCATGTGCCAGAAATTCCTTCTGAAGGACGTAATAAGGTAACAATTATCCTCTGAACTCCTTTCTCTGTCTTCAGAGAATAAAATGCATTAGCAACATATCCGTCTGCTGCCCCATGATGGAAAATGAAAGCAAGTGTGATGGTTGCACCGAATGCTTTCAGTTCCTGCAGTTGGCCGGGGAAGTGAGCTTTGTTCCTGACTGTGCTGTCAGAGACAAAAAGAATAGTTCCTCCAATATTTTTAAGGAACAATTCTTAAAACACAGTAAGGAAAAATGAATTGAAGACGTTTGGTTTTGCACATGTGCGGATGGACATGGAAAAACATACATGTAAATAACAAATGTAAATTTAAAATATATTTTATTTGAAAGAAAATCAGACACATATGGCCTCCTTGTATGGTTTTGACTTGAATCAAAGAATTACACCTTTTTTATTTTATGCAACAATTCACAGAATCTGATGCAGGGGAATCATAGCATTTTAGTCTGCAAATATACACAGAGGAGCAACATCACAAGTATTGTTATAATCCCCTCTGAGAAGGTCCAAGGCCTTCTAGATCAGCCTGTTAGTGTTCGGAGTCCCATGTCTGATGACTGGCACAGTGAGAATGCTCTTAATATACCATGATTTTGCTCAATTATTTTTGAAAGAAAAATCATAAACAAAAATTCACAACGTAGAGGGTGCTACATAAAGGCATTATTAACTGTGCAGGTGCAGGGAGGTAAAAGCAGCAAGATCACAGCATAAAAATGGCTTCATTATTTCAAAGAAAGTACAATTTACTCCCTCAAATTCTGATTTAAAAAAGATACTCTATTTCTATGGGAGAAGGAAATATTTGTTGTTTACATTAAAAATAAACAAATCAAATCAGGATTTTCAGCAGCCACCCATATCTGGAATTTACTTTGTTTTCTTGTTTTCTTTTTTATTCCAGGAAGACGCTGTGACCAAACCACATACTGCAAATGCTAAAAAATAAAAAGATGGGGACCTCTGAAACAGTATATTATTTCCAAGAGTGAAAGTGGATATTAAGCTTCACTTTGCTCGAGTGACATTAAAACATTCTAAATAAATAAATACATATACACATACTTTCTTCGTTTTAGTGCATGATATACAAAAGAGTTATTTTTTCTTAGATTTTGCTGATACATAGTTCAAAACTAAATCTCAGCATCATGTGAAGACTCGATCCTGTATTGTGCTATGCTGATTCTGTGGGAATCTCACATTTGTAATTAAGTTTAAGAAACTGCATGCACCACATTATTTTACTGAATTACAAATTTAAATCACAGTGAAGTGATGCTTTGCTGAATTGGTGTCTCTACTCCTGTACTGTCCAGACTCTCACTGTTTAATACTCCCAACAGTTTCCATCAGCTTTGTGTCAGCTTCTGGAATCTGGATACTTTCATTAATCATATTATAGCTATGCATAGTGCATACGCATTTAATTCAGAGCATCATTATGACCTGTTCATACTCTGTCACATCTAGGGACGGACACAATGTCTAATGAGGACTCAGAACACCATATATGATGGTTGGCGAGCACCTCATTAACAGCTATACCTTTTCAACACCAACATACAAATAGAGTATCCTGGGAACCAGTATCATTTTGTGACTCCAGTAAACAGATCACAATACAGTAATTACTGCCATGGTCAAACTGCACAGCATGGTGAAGTTCTTTATATGAGAATTTTGATACTCCGTGTTTATTAGCAGAAGTTCTAATTATCTAAAGTCCAAATTCCGACTAAAATACGAGAAGAGCACAAGTCACTGCTTTTCTAATAGTACACGCTTAAACCTTATTTTATTTACAGCTTCCAGTAGCTTTCAGCTAAATTTCTCGTTGCGCCCGCTGCCACGTAGCTGGAGAAGGCTAACAAACCCCTCAGTGTTCACATGACAACCTTTGTGCAAACGCATCCTTATTCTGTCATCTACTGGCAGCGTGCTTCCCAGTCATGTTCTCTGCCAGTCCTTACCAGTTTGCCAATTACACAAGCTGCTTCCCAGACATCAGACAAAAATTCCACAAGACTGCTGTGCGAGCGTACCCTAATTAACCATCAGCTTAATTAGACAATTTACTGTGTAATTAGCAGGCAATTAGTCAACACCTCTCAGATCTTATTGACTGCTGTGACAGCCTTCCTTAGTCTACACATTCCCATACGCTTCCACGACCATGATCCCAGCCCCATCCCGTACGACAGCAACCCTTCCACGGGAAGGGAAATCATATTACATAACAAGGGAAGAGGGAGAAAAATCAATAGATAGCCTGTTCATTTATTGAACTGTCTTCTAGCCAAGACTTTCTTTTTTCTAGCAATAGAAGGTCAGCTGCTCACGAAAAACCACCCAGCTATAACATTAGCTTACGTCTTTTTCATTTGTAATATGTTTTAGAAATTTATTTTTTTTAAACTCTTCTATTCCACTGAATTGTCAGAGAAGTCAGGCAAGCAGAAGTTAAGGAAAAAAATAATTTGTAAACTTACTTACATATTGTAGGTTTACGCATATGGCCGAGAACAGTGAAAAGGTGCTGATAGCTGCTTTTGAAACCTATAGCTAGCGTTGCAATTAACTGCTTTATAGCCCAAAATGCACCAGCAAAGTCCAAGTAGATTAGCTTTAAAGTATAAAAAGTCAATACTTGATAATAATTCAACAACAGTAGTGTAATTCAGTAGGAATAATTTTTTGAAGTAGTATGAAATCTTCCCCACAAATCTAAAGTTGTATCCCCCTTATAATACATGATGTGGGAATGTACAATTAATGACTATCATAATATGTGTGTTCTTTTTTCCTTTTTCTATAGATCAAAAATTAGATTTTGCACTTAGCTGTGACAAAAGCATTTTGGTAAATTCTTAAAGTAATAATTCCAATGTTCATGGGATGGACAGACTTGTCTCCTGCTGCAATTAACTCTGGAAGATTTATTCACAAAAATACTACACTTTCTGAGTGAAGGATGGAGTCCCATAAAACCACAACATCTATTATAGTAAAATATTTAGATAATTATAAATCTCAAACAACGATAAGAAATTTTATTTAGAATACACTCACATACATATTTGCATTAGTAATAGGTATTTTAACATAAGAACCTATCATTTTTTTTAAACATATGGGATTTCATTCTGCTTTTGCAACAACGTCAATCAATCAGGAGTAAATGCAATTATATCACCATGAGATTCAAAAATCAGCTCTTTGCTTTCTTAACTTCTTGTGTGGGCAAATCAAATGTTAAACACGGCCCTACCAGTTTCATTTACCAAGTGGGAACTCAAGACCTGAGATAACTTGAGCATTTAGGAGAAGCATGTTGCCTTTACTTAAAAGCTAGACTGGTATAACCAAAAAATCCCTTGAAAAATGGATAAGCTAACACAAATGTTAAATATGGCATTATGCCGTGATTGTCTTGGAAAGGCATTTTTTAAATATAACTATTAAGAAAAATATACAAGTTTTTCTAATAAATTATTAAATACATTCATGCCACTTAAGAGATTTATATGCCGTCGGTTGTTTTGAAGAAAGCAAAATACTAAAAAGAGTCTGCAAAAATCTGAATTGAGAATGGAATTTAAGTGTGAAAATTCCAAATTTCAAAATTACACTTGGCAATTTCTAGCTTACGTTGAAACTGCCTTTTTAGCTGAATTCCTTTCTGACACAAAATTATTGGAAGTATTGCCAGGATTACCAACACCCTTCCAAGGGCATACAAAACAGCTACAGAAAATGATACCTGAACGATATTTTACACAAGTATGTTACATATTTGCTTTTTAGAATCCTGTTTATTCAGGATGCGATATTCAAAAATGTTGAGTATTCGGATACAGACATCAGGAGCTGCAGATTCTCAGCGGTTTTGGAAAATCATGCATGCGTGCTCGCTTTGTCTCTCTTTTGTTACATATTTGCCGTTATTTTCAGAAGAATGAGGTAAATAAAGCGAAAGTTGTAAATAGCAAAGCAGCTTCTTCAACATAAAAATAAATACTATTCAGATTTTTAGCCAACTGTAAAATTTGCACCCATTTTGTTTGACTGATTGGCTAATAGTTGCGCTATGAATAGAGATCAAATCTTCTCTTAAGCACTGGTCACTTCCAGAGCACCACACATTATGCTGAGCAGGAATGAACACTCCTACTTTTGGCAGCTATTGTTTATAGAAAGGCTTGTGTAGCAAAATACTCAGTATTGCAATCTTTATGCTCTTCCGAATTTCACTGTAACCGCTTCTCAGTTATGCCACTCTAAGAGGACAATGAGTTTCGTTAAAATATGCAACAGTTTTCAGATTAAAAACTACCCAAAAGACTGGTTTACAAGTCTTTTATATATAAGCTGCCTACAATATTCAAGCTTGAGGTTAATGATTAAAATTACACTTTGTATATGTTAGTGCACTGTTGCTCTCCTGTTTTAAACCATTGGCTCCAGAAGAAAAAGACATGAAAAAGAAACAATCTAAATACTGGGTAAAAAACAAACAGATGAACAGAAAATTAATCCTTAGACAACTATATAATTGAGGAACCTGTAGCCTACCAAGAACCAGTTTTGCACATATATCTAGTTTTACCTTCGATGGCCAGCTACGTGTGCAGCTTTGAAGAAGATACGTCATTGCTGGCTTAAAGACTTTATGGAACTTACAGAATTAGCTCAAGAAGCATAAGACATAAAAGTTACAGCCAAGTTTACTCTTCTTAATGAGGGTGAATGGAAGCAGAAGACAAAATATGGAAAGCAACTTGCTTGCTGATCCTCTGTTTGTAAAAATCTGTACTTTAGCATGAATGAGGTTTACTGACTCAATGCTCACACTCCTGCGTGACAGACCCCTCTTTGCCTTCCACTGGTGAGTGGTCACATTGTGCCCCGTGCCTTGAGATATCAGACCCCTCCATGACATACTCTGTGCTGTGGCCCTCATTGCAGAAGAAACGCAGCATTTCTGCAATATTTAATGCTACAGGAAAAGCGGGATTAAACATTTGCCCAAAGGTTTAATTTTTATCATGAACCTGTAAAAAGTTTTTCATTTTTAAAGTAATAAATACAGTCACAAAGAGAGAGAGAGACATTTTACAGATAGTCGTTAAACTCTTGCTTTAAAAATGCAGTTCATTATCTCCAACATTCAAAGTACTAATTGGCCAAAATACCCAGGCTTACTAATTAAAATGGTCCAAACTACCTCACTTGCAAATTCATTGGTGTCAAGAAGCAAGCCTGCAACAATTTAAGGCGTACCTCTACTTGGTGCAGACTTCAGCAGGTAGTAGGGGACTTGGCTTATCAACAAGGACTTGGTTAAAGCGCTCAGTCCTGGATTTTTTGTCCTCTCCACTTTCACTGTGTTTTGCTACATCTCTCCAGCCCGGGATTCTTCCAGGGTGAAGATGTGCCAAGCCCCTACTGCCCCAGATGTACGGACTGAGGAAAAAGAATGGTCAAACGCAGTCCTCTCCAGTTCCTCAGCAATTTTGAAGCGATTAAAGTTACTAGCATTTAAGGACAGCCTCCAGGCTTCTTTATACTGGGTCAGGGGTAGGGGAAAACTAAGTAGAGATGAGATCTGGTGCTTAGGTTGAACATACCAGAGAAATACTTTTTCTTGAGGAAAAAGGAGGAAGATCTGTTTTCCTGCCACTTACTCAGATGCACAGAAGGATTTGTTCCTTTTTTGTAGCCAAAGAACACTTTTTCTGTATAAAAATGTTCAAGTAAAATACAATGTTGTAGCTACGGCATTTTAAATAATAATAATAATAACAACAACATCATCATCATATTGCATTTCCCTAGAATAGTCTTTTACCACCTCTGTCAAACTTAGATAATTTTATGCAGTGATTTAAAAATATAAAAATTGGGGAATAATAAAGCTGGTATTTCTTATTAAAATTGTTTCAGAAATATGGAACAAAAGAAGGTACATAAAGAACTCATAAGAATATTACGATCAAACTAATCATTTTAACATTTGTAAAAACAAAAAACAATTCAACTCACAGAGCTTTGTATGCTAAGAAATCCTGTAAAATGCCCATTTTTCTGTTCAAAAAAATGTAGTTAATAAAAGTCCTCTGATGTTATTTAGTAGAAAGGCAAACAGTCCTTTTTATACTTGACATTAACAATCTGATCATTTGTCTCCCCAAAGCAAGCCCATACAGATTTCATACAGACCACACAATAAAGAATAGTAATATTTCTGTTTACTGAGATATCAACTGGCATTTCGTTGCAAGTCAATGGTCTATCTTTGCTACAGCATACTAGACCTCAATCTGGCATCTACAAATGTCAAGAGTATAAAAAAAAAATTACGGGATGGAAATCAAAAGCATGTTCTAAATTCCTAAAAAACGAAACAAAGTTCACCTAAACATATTTGCTGCAGAAATCAGTACAATATTCAGCTGTCAATCTTGAAAAACAATGAGGGAGCGATGCTGTCAGTAGGACAGGATAATAACATTTCAAGCAGATGTTCAGGCAGGGCTCTAATTCTCTCTGAACTCCCTTGGTAAGCATTTAATTTCTTTATCATATGCAAGCTAGGCAAATTGTACTTCATCAAAACTGTATTGTGAAATATTAATATTTCATATTATAGCAAAACTCCATAGAATAACCTTTGTCATATTAAGAACATCAGAATTTCAAATGTCATGGTTCTGCATTTTAATGCATCTTAAATAGCTTTTTGGCTTGGCACCATAAATTATAACTAGTTTAATCTAAATTACTATGCTGTAATATCATACAAAAATATACATTTTGTAATACAGATTCACTTCTGTGAAATACTAATGTTATGGAAAACAATGCGTCATTGTACCATGATTTTTTACCACCTTCAATTATGGAGCGAGGTGCACGCAGTGCAAATGTACAGAGAGAACTAGTTGGAGCCTGAATACATATATTGTAATAACGTAGCACATAGAAATGTGCTATATCCTGGGTAAATTAATTAATTCTCTACCAGCAATGGTTTTAATTTAGAAATGGTTCTGAAAATATATTGTAAAATGTACATCAGTGAATTGCATAAACATATATTATGACTAGAAAGTTTTCTCCACTATGGTTTGTTCAAATTTAATCTAGTTTTAATTGTAGCTTTGTTTTTTAAAATCATCCATGCAACTTGCTCCATATATAATGAAAAGAAAAATATTAAAGATTAAAAATGAAGTTAGTCTGCATGTTGATTTCTGCCGGTTCTCATAATAAAGGCAACTGTTTCCACATTATTGAAAGCGACAGCATCACAAATCAATGCATGTCACAACAGAATAAAGACAGATGTATCTGATTAATCAGAATTAAATTTTTGAAGTGAAGGAAGCATCTAAAAATCAAAGCAAACATTTTTGCTCTCCCAGTTGTTTTTTTCCTCTTTCTAAGCAGCCCATACAATGCAGTGAGAGAACAACAAAGCCTGAATTCTGTTGATAAAACCAAGATTTCTGCTGTAAACTTCTCACTGTGGTAATGGATATGGCATAGAGATGTGCACACATCGTATAACCTCTGACTTATTTTTATACTATGGTTATGCAAACTTTCTGATTACAGGTTTAAATGCAAGTTTTGTGTACTAAACAATACTCACTAATAAATTCTAAGCAAATAAACCAGTTCAGTATAACACTTCTACTAAAAAACTCCCACTCACAGTTATTTGTTTGATTAATGCAGTATCTCGCATTCTGTGGGTAGTTTTCTGTTCATCTAAGCTCTAAAAGAGGCAATAATTAGTATTCCTTTATTGTGGACTCTACGATATGCAGCTCCCCCATTTCCCATCAATAGCTTGGCAACAGAATTTACAAATAGTGTGTTGTGGCACAGAGTTATCTGAATAAGACAGAAATACTATTTGAACCAACAGAGCAATGAGCTATTGATCCTGCAGTCAAAAAGGGAAGACATGAATGTAGGAAAAGGTGTGTGAAGGGGCATTTTTATTCTGCTGCCATTTGTCTCTCCTTGTGATAGTCCATTTTAAAAGCAGTTATTCTCATTTCTGGAAGAAATCAAATTTACTTGATACTAAAGCAGCTGTGCAAAGATGTTTAATTTGGTAAATAAAATTATACAAGTCACTATCCCCATCGCAGATACCTACAGACACATACAGGTACAGTACCCTATAATTAATATTTTCATAGCGCTATAATATCCAGTACCATCTAAAATATTTAGAGTGTGGTATACTTAAAGGTATAAATACGCTGAAGGAGTTTCAGCTATTTCTCATGTAAGCTTTTTTTATGTTTCAACAATAGTACAGTAGTATGCAAGAACAAACTTTTGCTGAATCACTCGGAGTTGAAATCCTCACCCTACAAACAGAAAACACTACACAGGTTGTCATGAAGGCAATTATGCAGCAAAATATGTGGGTGTTTTAAAAGGCAGTGAGCACGGCACGAAACAGTTAGTGCTATGCTAACTCCCTCTGTGGCTTTCAACGTGTGATGCTCTCAAGGTGAGGCCAAGACAGACGAGGGTGGGGAAGACTGGGGGAGTAAATTATGGCCCAGGGACTAGAATTGCAGCATTGCTATCCAACAGTTCCCCTACACAAGAAAGTATGGCCCCTCATGGGCTGCAGGGATCCCTAGCCTAGTATTTTAGAAGAGTTTTCTGTGCTAGGTAGTGAAAGAGGGGAAAAAGGAGAAGTTGTTCATACGAAATGAATCTTCTTCTGAGAATCACAGCTCTCCAGCCCGACTCCTTTTTATCTCTGTCCTTGGATCCCCCTCTTCAAGATTTATCCTGCCTTTCTCTCAGATCTTATTCCATCACATAGTAGATAACGCACGGTAATCTGTGGTTAGGCTGTCTGTGCTTTTCACTAGCTATACGTCACTCAAATTTAGCCTGCGTCAGTCACTTTTGCTGAAGCTCCAAAGGATGCCCATGGTCAATAGGGAAGTCAGTGGTTTCCCTATCAGTGACTGAACACAGTGATGAATTCAGTAACCGGCTCTGGAAAAGGGAGCAATTCTGCTGCTGCTAAACTCCCCATTGCCACACAGGCAGCATACGCTTGGCCTTTAACTATTGCAAGTAAGAAAAAAGCCCACAAGTTAAACCTAACCAGGACAGACAAAATGAGGAAGCAAGAGGGATGAGCACAGAATCCTGTTCGTATGACACACAATCAAGGCTGAAGTGGAGGAGCTGCCAAAAACTGTGTCTAGCGAGCTCCCTTCCTCCCAGAAGCTGTTCCACTCTCGGGAACTTTCCTGTCTGGGGAGCAGCTCTGCCTCCTCCCACTGACTCTGCAGGCTTACATCAGGAAATCTTTGGTCCTGGTCCTGCTACACAGTTAGCCTGGTCTGAAATCTCTACTTCCATAGGTACCACAGCCCAAGAGAGCATTCTGCTCTCTCCTGAACACTGCACAAGATTTATGTTTACATAATAAGAAGCTAAGTTCTTAAAAAAAAAAAAAAAAAAAAAACAAAAAACAAACAAAAGGTTGGCACATTATGCCAACCTGTATTATTCCAAACTCTCTACCTACTCCTTGTTCTAGCATTAAGTCAACAAGAACGGCCTTTGTGTACTACTCAGTGTTCACAAAAGAACTGCTGTACCTCACTGAGCTTTTTTTCCATTTGAAATATTTATTTTTTTAGCATTAATTACTATGCTACTATTATAAATAAAAGCAATTTTATTTCTGCAGCACCTCACAGCCAAGCATCTCAAATCGTGTCAGAAATACTAAGGCTTAACACCTGTGGGAAGTGCACTACTGGGAAGAATAAAAACAACAGCAGAAAAACTAGGTAGTACTTGGGTGGGACACAGTCCTACTGCACACAGCAATATGCACCAGAGAAAGACTACTGCCTCCTACTGAACTTTAGAAGAAAGCTTAGCTAGAAACAATGATCACTGAACTAGAATTCATCCAAAGCACATTTCTGAACTTCTTCTCTTTAAAATAAATACTACCTGCAATATTTTGTATCTAAATGCAACAAATATTAAAAAAACACGTATTTTATAACCACTTGAGATATTTGCTTTTAGCAATCCTCTCACTTGAAAGTTCTCCATCCCAGTCCCACCTCCAGAGCATGGCATCCAGTGGAACATGTTGCAGTCGCCATTTGAGAGATGACTCAGAGTCTGCTGCTTAGTGGAGTACCAACATCACTTCCTACAACATGCATGTCTTTCCTCCTGAACTCCCACCCAAGCTGGAACTCAGCCAGTGTCTGTTTAGCTCTTGAGATACACAGTAATCAACGTGCAGTCTGGCAAGACTGTGAGCATACCAGCAATAAAACTGATAAATAAGTAAATCTCAGTACTTGCTATGAGTTGCCTTTAGCCTAGGCACTGAATAATTACAGCTGACGGTATGTTATACACATAAGTCACTTGTAAACATACTTGAATGACATTTATGTCCTAAAAAGTGCTTTAATAAGAAACCTTGTGAAGTAGATCGCAATCTCCATTGCAATCCAGAGGAGTGCTTACTTCCTTAGGGCTGCTTCAGGTGTAAGTGACAGCAGAAGCCAGTTTGTCATATTTTACAGTATGCTGTAGTAATACAGCGCTTTGTCCTTAGACCTTCCTTATATTAGAGGGCCACCCTCTATAGTTAATTCACTTATGGTACTTACCCACGTAGAGGTGGCAGAGTTACAAACCCACCTTTTCTCCCCTGCTAAGGTCTCCATCCATCAGTACGCTTTTATATCCCATCTCTGAATCAAGAATAAAATCTCCTTGTTTCCAAACTCATCTCAAAAGCTCTCATCAGCCCACGCTACTGTTTGTCACTGGCTGACAACCCATTGCCATTATTCACACTGTTACTCAGGCCTATACCCAAGAATTTACCTTTGATCCTCTTCCTCTCTCCGCAAGTCAAACTATATCTACATCCCAGCCGAAATCCTGTTTCTTTTCTCTACATTTATCAAAAGCATTGCTTTCTTTCACTGTCTAAACTTCTTACTCCATCTCATTTTGCCATTTCGAATGTAAGCAGAAACACATCTCAGGTCAAACAAGCAACTACACACTTGAATTCTACACAAAATGCGTTATTTTAGGTGCCACACTGAGCCATAGCCTTCAAGACTGAATTCTAACTCCTTTCTTTTCCACTCCATGTTACTGAAGTTTTATATCACTGTACTACAAACCTTCAGCACAACTACTCTTGCCTTCATAGGCTTGTTTTATGTTGCCTCCATCTTTCTCTTCCACTACCCACCTAGCCTCCAGCTTATTTTAGGTGCCACACTGAGCCATAGCCTTCAAGACTGAATTCTAACTCCTTTCTTTTCCACTCCATGTTACTGAAGTTTTATATCACTGTACTACAAACCTTCAGCACAACTACTCTTGCCTTCATAGGCTTGTTTTATGTTGCCTCCATCTTTCTCTTCCACTACCCACCTAGCCTCCAGCTTACACCCACATTATCACATTGCAACTGCATCTCAATTTCAATGGCTTATCTTGGCAGTCCTTGGCACAGAAGCCGCCTTTCATAAGTTGCTTGATAAAGCTGTTACTCATTCCCTTTGCATTCTGATCTCTCACAGAAAACATTTTCGCTGCAAGATTTTTTTTAAAGAAGTACTATTACCCTTACTAGTTGGCTAATATTAAAAGTTTGGGGAATAAAGAGGGAAGAATATAACAACAAACAGAACCAGAAACTGCGTCACCTTTACACTGCACCGTTGGAACCTCCCAGACTGGTTGACCTACACAATGTACCATACCCTTCCCTGCTATCTTTATGCTAGCTAGATTTAATTGTATCATTTCCAAAAGATTCAGGTTTTTCAACTATACAAAGAAATGGTTACACGCTAAATATACCTTGAAATATTTCCTTACCTTATCCAGGGAGAACGTTTTAGTGACAGCAAAGCCCCATCCAGCTTCAAAAGCTC
>VYZM01003145.1:119027-142802 GCA_013398915.1 Dromas ardeola | reverse complement strand
AAAAAAAAAAAAAAAGACCTATGGAAAGGTTTTTAGCCAATTCCACTCTATGTGCACATGTGAGTAATAAACCTAATTTTCCATTTTGAAAGAAGTTATTTGTTAATTCATTTGCTATCCAGAATTGTTCAAATGTTGTCTGGGAATATATCTCAGTCTGTGGATCACTCAAGAACTATTCACTGCTTGTATAACTGTAAATATTGATTGCTATAGACAGACAGACAGATTAAGTGCTCAATATGCAGCTTAAGTTACATTGTACTGTTTCTTTCCCCAAGCAGGACAATTTAACATCTAAAAGTTGTTCTCACCTAAAATAAGTGTTGCTTCAAAGTGATTCTTAACTAGGGACACAAAATGAGCTTTTTGTGATAAAATAGAAAAATAAATCCTATACAAGAAAAAAAATAAAATCCACCAGAGCAGCAAAAGACTTTCGAACCAGGTGGTTGAATACATCCATGGAAAAATAGGCCTTGCCTCCTGCATGCCATCAGGCAAACTGGTCATAAGCAACTTCCCAAACCATATGCAAACAGATTCCTGCTAATCTCCCCCTCACGAAGAGCAAAACCACAAACAATTCCACCCAGACACACTCAAGCAGTGCAAGAAGTGCCTAATGGTTTGCTAATGAGGAGGTGACCCAGGTGGAGGTAGCAGGAGGAGGAGAAAAAAGGTTTCAAAGGAATAAGCCAAGTCTTTAAAAACACACAGGGGCAGGATGCAGCTGAAGGTTCGGTAGCCAGCGGCTATACATCCTCGCAGATTTATCTCCCTCCTTCCTATCACTTCCCTTTTTGCTCTATTTATTTTTTGCTGGTTGTTCCTTTCAGCACAATGCTTATAAAAGAAATAAATTTACTAAGCCCTGATGTGTTGTTTTCTACAAAGCAAAACTTTTGGCAAACTAAAATGTTTTATAGCTTCCTGAAAGCAAGATCATCTTTATAATGAAGGATTTCCCTGACATTGCACAAACAAATAGGAAAAGAAAGCCTGCAGGCAAGGGTTTATTTATAATAACTCTTCCCTTGATTTTTAAAAATAGAGACAAAGTCCTCTAATTTGATGCCAACCAGCTGAGCTAACAATATTGCAGGTACTTACTGTTCCAGTCATGGTAATTTTTTGGATACTGGAACAGGGTGGCATGCGGTGGCCCTACCTTACCCTAACCAGGATACGCCTAGAGGCAAAAGCAGCACGGTCTGTAGTGCAGGGCTGAGAGACAGGAACTCAGCTTTAGAGCTGATACAATTTGTGACATTCATTTGCTTCAGATGGAGAAAATTCTTAACCACAGTGGTATGGTCTAACTCCATTTTCCGGCCTTTAACAAAGATAGACTGTGAAAGTGAGTAGTTGTATTACTGTTATTTTTCACAGAGAGCCTTCTCTACAAATCCTACTGCCTGGAAGAGCTTTCCTGAATACTTTCATCTCACTCCTGCGTTCTCTATTTTTAAGTCTGATCTTAAAACATATCATTTCTCCCTTGCATGTGCTTCTTCTACCCTATTGTTTCTCCCTTGCATGTGCTTCTTCTATCCTCTCTCCAATTATCCATTATTTAACTCTGTTAAATATGTTTAAGTTTTGTTAAATATGTTAATGTTATTTCATACAGCCTCAGAACGGTTGTGGAAGGGGTGCCTGGGGACCATCTAGTCCAACAACCTTGCTCAAAGCAGGGTCAACTGGAGCGGGTTGGTCAGGGCTCTGTCCAGTTGGACAGAGATCTTCTAAGCTCCTTCCTGGCTTTCTGTTTCTGGAACAGACTGGAACATGTTTACTCAGTTGTAAGCAACAAAAATATCAGGTTTCCTGCACTTGCATTTAGTCCACCTTTTTGCAAACACTCCATACTAGTGTTTCATATGTTGTTCTATCTAAACAAAAGGACGTTCAATTTTTCCTTTGGTTATCCTGAAAAGAAGCAGACAACATAACTAATGGCTTCTAAGAGAAGCTTCCTGGGAACCACCCATCTCTGCTATTGATTATGAAATAATGTACATTCATGCATGCTCGAGGAATGTATGAGAATGGTCAACCTTCGTAAAAGAATCAACAACTATACTCTTCAGATACAAAGCCCATATATTTTTGACAGCATAAATAAAGAAAAAAATGGCAAATATACAATACTGGTTCAAAATAACACAGTGATGTGCTCAAAATTCGTATTGAATAGCATCTTAGTGAAGTGCAATTTATATCAGTTGGGATTCAGCGCTCCATTCTTTAGGTGTATCATGCACATTTCAGTCTAGGAAAAATATAAAAGAAACTGTCCACACTGGGGAGATTACAGTAAAGAAAAGATAGATTTAAATAAAAGAAAACTTATTGTGAGCCAGAAAGGAAAAGTCACTTTTTAAGAGAGATTTTAGTGAGAAGAAGATGTAAGCTTGACTGCCACATATGGGAAAACGCTCCACAGGTAAGTGTATGAATAGAGCAGGAGTGAAGCATCAAGGCTGGCGCAGTGGTCCAGGAAGAAAATACTGGAAGAATCACGATGCGAGAACTGTCTTTGCTCTCAAGGCAGGCATAGAAAATTAGAAGTTAGTCCTGGATAATTGTGAATTAATCCAAACATAGCTATTATATTATTAAATCCCATACACTGATCAGAAATAAATGAATGGTAACTGAGGCATAGGAGAGAATAGCAGCCTGTATTGCTTCTGCGCAAGATCATAAAGTCACTGTTGGACAAAAGTGAGGGCCACTGCAATCCTCAAACTAAATAAATCACCAAAATAATTTAATAGAAATTTCTACATCATTCATGGAATAACAATAAAGGTTGAATCCTGAAAAAACGTTGCGAATAGCAGACAGTTGCCTGAATCGGGCTGATTCTGTTTGGATCTCTAATGACTCATGAAGAACCATTCTAGGAAGACTGACTATATTTTCTAACAGGTTCTACTACAACTATCCTTAGTCAGGCTTTGACTGGTCATGTTTATAGAAACTAACCTGACACAGCTGCAGGCAACAATTTCTGAGATGAACCTATGCTTCATATAGTGGGAGGAATATGTTAAGAGGCAGGAGATATTTAGGCAACTAATGATGGAACGTTTCCAGCATAAGAGCAGCCAAGAAGCTTCTGTAAATAACTCCCAGTTTTGAACATAAGGTATTTCTGCTGGAGAGTCCTTGAGTCTGGATCTCATGCTTCACTTGACCATGTGCCAGAGCTTGCAATGATTGGAGTTTCAGGGCACATATCAGGCCCATCTGTTTGCTTAGCCTTTTGCCTGGAGTAGGCTGGGATACAAGCAGTGTGCCGTTCAAACAGTGCATTCTGCAAGAAGTCGGGACGGTGTTCTGAGTTTCAGTCTTTGACATGGTCTTGGGTTGGCCGAGAAATCCTGTGGAATAGTTTTATTTTGCTAAAGACTGACTGCATTATTTATAGATCCTGGTGCTGAGATAGTTGGCAATTTTGGAAATGGCTACCTATTCCTGTGACTAAAATGCAAATGGATAGATGGTATCAATGTATTTACTTAAAATTTAATGTGTACTCGGATTCAGACACTCAGATCACAGCAATGCTTCTTGCCTTACAGTCTCACTGTAGAGAGAAAAATAAGGTAGCGTGTAAGCATATTTTTTAATTTGATATTGGAATTTTCCAGAATACAGGGCTGCGAATTGAATGCACGCACATACATGTGCACAAAGGCATGCACACACCTACCCCTATAAACATCGGGGTAACACAATCCTTTCTAAACAACTTCTATAAAAAACAAACTCTCCTCCAGTCACTAAAATTTCTACCAGGCCCAAACACTGGTGAAATAAATTGCCAAATCACAGCACTCCGCACCACAGCAACCAGATTTTACAAGGGCTGCACATCCAAATAAATGCCCCCGGGCAACCCATTCATCTAACAGCTGGAAAGGTGACACTTGACATTTGGAAACTTTCCTGTGAAGATTGCTGTAAGGCTTTCCCATTAGCTTCCTGGTGAGACTGTAAGGTCGAATAAGCTGCCTTGAAACCTGCAAAGGGTAACGAAAATGCTCTAATACCACAAGCCTGCTTGATTTAAAATTCTAATTCTCGAGCCATGACTATTCAGATTTTTTCCAAAGTATTCAATACATTCCAGAGGGGGGAAAAAAAAAAGCAAGCTTTGAGGAGGAAGCAACATGATAAAGGAGGGTTTTTAAGTGAAGCGTGTATTTCTAGAGGTTAAAGAGGAAGGAGACAAAAAGGAGGAGATACCCCCCTCTCCCCCTGTCACAGTTACCCAAATTCACTGTGCACTGAGAAATTAAGCAAGCAGGTCAGGGATTAAAGATGTTTCACACTCAGCATCTTCATAGGGTCTAAGAAGGCAGGACACAAACAGTGCTTTAGAACAAGTGAGAAAAAATATGCACAGATACTAACAACAAGTTTTCAGTTGAAGTATTTTTAGGAAGTGAAATCAGACCCCAACAGCATGAAATTGCACAAACATGCAATCAGACAGGCTTTGAGCAGATGGATGGGGGAGAAAGACATCGAGCTGTTACAGTCCCAACTTCAGTTGTTCAAATCTCTTTTTGTGGGAGAATGAATCATGTATCGTGTTTCTGAAAAGTTCCTTGCACTATGAACACGCTCTTTGTCAGCTGGTTCTCCACACACAGGCTGTGGCTCCTGTCTCTCTCTGCAGGTTCCTCTGCAGCTCCTCTAGACCTTGTGCTCTTTCTTCTACTAGAAAAATTAGGGCAGAGGTGCTCAGTCAGTGACGCATAAGGAGCACCGAGAGGGAACAAACACTTACCAGGTTTTTCAAGTCTGTACCCCTTAAACTCACATTTCTCAGGTAAATTCTCCTTTGCATTATTTTACCCCGTGCATTCTTGTGTCCAGGTTATCGGCCTCATCAGAGCAAACTTTGGTTCTGGTGTAGATAATCTGAGTGCTCTATAAACTGCTAGTACAGTTGTACTTTAGAAATACGAAAATTGTCTTCCCCAGGTAACAACATTGGCAGTATTTAATTTTTACTTTATGCACTATTGAGAGATTTTACTTTTTAAAACTGATGGGCTCACTTCTTTTCCCCAATTTACTAATTAGCACTTCTACTTGCACTGTGTATTGTGCAGGAAGGCTTGCTACCCTTGAGTGGAATTCAGAGCTGGGGCCAAGAAAATGTTGCTTGGATTTTGGTGTTAAGATAACATAAGAAAGCTGGGTTCAACTACCCAAACTCAAGTTTGCGATCCAAGTTGAAAGAATCTATAATTTTCAAATCACCAGGTAATCTAGGTATTGGTTCCTCAAAATTTGTATTTTTACAATCACAATAAAAGTATCTACAAGCAGATAGAAATGGGAAAGAGAAAAGTACTTTTAAAAAAATCACCTGTATGTATCTGTGCATGTACCAGGAAGCTTGCTTTCCATCATTTACTGATTCCACTGTCGTGTTAGCAAGACCACCAATGTCACCCCCTGCAAACACCCAGGGTTCACTTGTTTGCATAGTTTCTGGATCTACTTCGGGAAGACCCCATCTGTTAAACTTGATAGGTGCCATGGCCTCTTTAACTGTAATTAAAGTGAACGACAAGTATGTTAATAGAAGAAACATAAAATTGTTGCTAAAATCTGTCAAATATACACTGATAACAATAAGAAAAGCAGTTCCAAGTCCTAGTTCTTTCACTTGCTTAAACGTAAACTTACAATAGAAAAGTCCTTTTATATACATGAACGTTTTTGTTGAGCTAGTGGAGCTATGTAATTGCAAACGGGACTCAGAACAACATGCGCCATACAGAACAGCAGTTTGGTAGTAACAGAAAAGTAAGCAGTTCCTGTGTACCTACAAAGCCAGACTTGGGTACAAGATAAACGCACACAAGTGTCACAAGAAGTGACTGACTCGATGCAGGCTCAAGAAATAATTGGTGCTAATGTTCTCCGGGTCCCACCCTGAGAGCACACTGCTTATCCCAGCAGCTGGGATTCACAAAGTCATTCTCACTGGCATTCTTCATCTCCCAGTCCAGCACTTCTGAAAATCCTATTAATGAAGAATATTAACAAAGGAAAAATAAATACTCACCCTTTCCCCCCACCCATAGCTCTGTAGTGCACTTAGCATATCAACATGCTTTCCTCCTGAATAACCTACCATATATTCTCTTGTGCAACTTAATATGCAGCATATGATTTTTGAGGTTTAAAATGAAAAAAGAATGTTTATGATGCAATTTTCAGAAATTAATTTAGATCTCCAGAGTTTACTTCCTATATCTATTAACACTCACAACAGAAATTATACCCTGCTATTTTTTGACAGGTCATTATTAAACCTGACTGAAAAATTTCAGATGGAACGTTTTCCCACCAGGAAATGTTATGCTATCAAAGCTTTGGCTTGACAAAGGGTGTTGGTTTTAAAGAAATTTAATTCTGAAAAAGATGTATTTCAATAAAGTCAAAACCATCCTGACCCAATATTTAAACCAGAACATCCTGAAAGTAAGGATCACTTTGAAACTTGTTACATATATTAAGAATAAAACCATAAAAATACAACCAAAATGCAATGCTTAGACGAAGACAATATCTTTTGTATCTTTTTCACTGCAATTTCTGATGTTTTTTTAGAGCATGAATTAAGGTATCTTATTTTTTTTCCTGTTAGTAAACAGCATACACAGGCATTCTCACATGAACTATTATTGCCTTTAAAAATAATGTGGATGTGAAAATAAAAAAATTCATTTTATACTGCATGGCATTAAATACACATAAATGCTCAGAAGACTCAGAAAAAAATAATCTTGCCCTATATTAATATGATTTTTATTATGCATTTTTAAAGTATTCTATTATAATCAAAGTAGCTTCATGAAGAGAATCACTTTTTCAATAAATATTTTTAGCAAATGTTGATGACAAACACCAAAATGAGGGGGGTTTATATAGTTTTGTCTACAGGAACTGAAGATTCTGCAATAAAATGCAGCTTAAAATTGCAATGTCCCTCAGGGACATACCACTAGCAGATGCAGATTGCCAAGGTCAATTAAACTGATGTAGTTGTGCTGTCATATATGTAAAGGAGAAACCTGCCAGTTTAAGACAAGATTATTTCTCCAATATGAGGGCAAAGTCAGAGTATTGCCCCAGCGCACACCTGAGCACACAGGAAGCTTCAAATACATCTTTTCCTGCACATCATCATGATGGAATTTTCTTCCCAGGCTCTGTATCTCCCTTCACCTCCAAATCACACATTAGAAGTGTATTTCAAAGCGGGGGCTGCGGTGTATAATCCGGAGCAAAATAATAAAACAGAAAGCAAGGTACAAACATTGTCACCTACTTGTCCCACCTACGCTCTCTTCCTCACCCTTGGCATACACAAATATCCGGAGGACTCAAAACCAAAGTATTTTTTTGCAACCGGTTCAGAAGCCAGAATCACAGAAGACAGTTTTAAGCTGAAATACTGTAGCAGATTTTCGTACCAAGAGTATTTAATCTATCTTCAAGACCTATTGCTTGCACAATCACTCCCACCCCGCATATACTTGTGGCTTAACTTGGCAAAAATAATATTTGCATAGTAACAGCATCAAAAACCTATGAAATGGTTTCCTTTACAAATATTTAAATTACTGAAAGATCACACCAAACACAACCTTCAGACTGAGACATTTTTCAGTCTGGAAAATGAGTTTTTTGGTTTGTTTGTTTGGGTTTGGGTTTTTTTTCATTTCTTTCTTTTTTGAAAAAAGAAAGTGCTGATAATGACTGATAGCAGTTTTATTAAGAATGCTTCAGTAATATTTATAAATCAATACATTAACTTTCTCTTTATGTCTCAAGACTGTCTGTACTTCAAGAAAGCTTTTGATCATCTTATATTTGTCACATATAGGATAACTTACTGCATGCGGTGGTACCATCTCAGCATGGGGTCTAGACTCTTCTCGCAAGCTAAATACATACAGGCTTGTAAAGGCATGTTTGGAAAAAACCCAGAGGAAAACTTGGTGCTGCGGGATTTGGTACTGGGGATTTAATAGATGACTTTTGTTTCTCTGAGACACGACTGAACCACAGTAAAGGTGTCAAAGGGCAACATGCTATTGGAGATGTAGTTTTTCAGAAGAAATGATGTAAAACTGGAAGTTCTGACTACTTTTTTCATCTTGCGGAAAAATGGGGTATTACCTCTTTTATCCTGGATCTATTACATTTCTCAAATCTATCTTTGGATTGCTTGTGCTAAAATAGCTGTCTGGACATGATTATACCAAAAGCTTTTTGAGTGCAAAGAATGCCCAACATACCTTCACCTGAAACATCTCCCCAGGGCCTGGGGATTCGTCTGCCTGATCAGTATTTTTAAAACCGGGAAAGAACATTTCCCTGGTGGCAAGGTTGACATGGTATCTGGCAGCTATTTGCTTCTGTCTATTTTATAATCTCCAAGATTTAGGTTACGTAAAAATAAGGGCATGATTTCAAAGCATCTTATATAAGAGTTCCTAACGTCCTCACAATTTGGATCTGGTACCCAGGGCAACTGCGAGGCTGGAGGTACCACCTCCCAGGCCACCCGCAGAAAGAAGGGGAGAACTTTGGTGTTCACAAAAGGAAGTCCCTTCTCTGCCCCTGCAGGGGCTGAGAGAGACTCTAAGAGCCACACCTGAGCTCGAAAGGAGGTGACTCCAACTATCGGTTCTCTGAATCGCTGTTTGACACCGAACAATAAGCAAACTAGATACCTAATGTTTTTGTTGGTGCGTGATTTGGGACGGGGTAAAGAAAAGTGTCGTTTAAATCCCTGCAGCCTCACACCCTTTAAAGTTTAAAACTAACGTTGCTTTTCTCTTGAAAATTCAAAGTACAGTCCTGTGGCTGTGCTGCCTTCTCCATATGCTGGTGAGATATTATATATCATCTGAAAAGATCCTTCTGGATGAAAGAAAACATACAATTGAATTATTCTAATGCTATCAAGTGATGCTAACACAAATAACACCAAACAAAAGGACAGTTCTGAATATATATTCCAAATTTGCTATATTCACAGAGCAAACAAACACAAATGGAAAAGCAGCAGCAAATTATAGCACTTGCAAAAACAGTATGAAAATATAAGTGAATACAGAAAAAATATTTTAATTAACAAAACAAATCAAATGGAAAAGATTCCTCAAATAAAGCTTTAAAAGTGAGTCTGTGCCTGTGTTTGACTGCCATGACTAATTATGGATCCATGTAATGTGTGTTCAATTTGGGCTTATTTAAATAGCAGAAATGCTCATTAGCTGCAGTATATCTGTGAAGCTTCAATAAACAGTTTAATGGTTTTTATGTTTAACCAATTTCATAAGTTCCTGTAATTTTAGCTTTAGTAGCTCATTAATGTTATTTTTGATATCCATCTTACAGACTTCCTTTACAGTGAACAGTAGCATTACTTCAGAAAAATACAAGTACACTGTAACTTTCTTAATCTCAAATATAAAACCACAGCTGTCACATGTGCCAATAGACTGACTAACTGCTGACACTGCCCCATCCAAATGTCCAGCATATAAAGAGAGGCACAATCATGCTTCCCACAGTCTGTGCCCCATTAGTGTACTTAAAAAGTGGTCTGACTGGATAAAACCAGGTCCGGGTACGCTAGGAGGGGCTCCTGCTGCAAGCTGGTATGGACTCTGTCTTCTGCCTGTCACCAGCAAGCAAAGGTGTACTGATGTCTCTCGGGTGAAAGAGCAGAATTCCTGCCCTAAGTTAATAGGGCTTTAGAAGTCATCACGAAGCCACCTCTGGATATTGGAAATCGGTAATCATTTCAGGGTGAGGAACTGCTGCACTCCAACTCATTCAGTAAACCTATTTGTGGAGAAAAATCCTATTCCAGTGACTCAGCAGGAAGACTCCCACCTATTTCACTAGGAAGCCTTTGAATCTATATACATTTCAGTTTTATATAACATTTTTTTAAAAAGTCTAGTGACTAATAGCCTATTTTGTGGGTGCGAGGCAGATGCTGTGCTACTAGGGAGACACCAGCTCACCCTCGTGGGCATTCCCAGCTGGGCATCTCAGCCACCTCTCTTATAGAATCACAGAATGGTTTGGGTTGGAAGAGGCCTCAAAGATCACCTAGCGCCAACCCCCCTGCCCTGGGCAGGGACACCTCCCACCAGACCAGGCTGCTCAAAGCCCCATCCAGCCTGGCCTTGAACGCTTCCTTCCTCCTGGTCTTTCATTAGACAGTCAAGGCTTCAATGCTTTGAGGCTGAAGTTACCTCGTTGTCCAAGCAGGCTGTATGAAGAAACACAACACCGCCTGCAGGTTTGCTGGTGTCCGTACCATTTGAAGTTCTGTGTTTGTACAAAGGAAATCTAAAATCTTTTTCATTTACGAGGTCAGAGCACTGCAAGCTTTTTCCCTAGCAAACGCTTCTCGATGTATAGAAATAAATATTAAGTAGGAGTGTATTAAATCATAAAACTGTAAACTGTTCGGGCACATTTATCTTTGCTGTATGTTGAACTATACTGGGGGGGCAGTAGTTATACTCTAGTGAGCCTTCTGGGGTTTGCTGATGCAGTTTCCAAGCAAGATGACAGTCAAACTAAAAGTGAAAGCAAAATATCAGAAAGTTCTAACTCATTCCCAGAAATGTGCAATAGAAGTTTGCCCTTCGGTTACCATGCAATAGCTAGCTACTACCAACAATTTAATAAAACATATTTTTTGCTCACAAATAGGCTACCATTTCTGGGAGAGGGGGTTTGCAAAGGCAGTATTTGGAGTTTGCTTGGATATTTTTGCGTTCCCCTTTTTTGTCTCTCCAGGAAAATAAAATAGACATTATCATGCTACGATTCAGTGTTCTGGAAAATGGGAATACTTCCTCTTTATTGCTGCCTGCTAAACAAAGTGTCGAACTAAACTTAGGTTGCCAGTTCCCTATCCTGTCTTAGTCCCCTGTCCCGCACTGCATTTTGTAGTGCGTTTTGAGCAAACGTACTATTTTCCATACCTTCTCCATGGTTCTCCTCAGAAAGTCCAGGCTTTCCTCAGAAATTCAGGAAAATAAGTCAGAAAAAGGACATTTGTTCCAGTGCAAAGTTTTGCAGTCCAAAAATATCGCTCCCTTTTTCTTATCAGAACAAAATAGATCAGAAAATGGTTATTCAAAGTTTAAACTTTAAAAAACAGTTGGACTGGTGTTAAGTAGGATGTTGAGGCTGTACGCGGTGCTAGGGAGTACACAGAAATACATTTGTATATATTGAGTAGTTGCAATTTGGAATGGCGACAGAAGATATTTCAGTAATTCACTAATACATCATAGGCCTCCAAACTAACAAACCAAGCAGAAGAGCAGGAATAAGAGGAAAGGTACAAAATTCTCTCACAGCTCTGTTTATGTGGGTCAGTTATGATGGTTTGAAGGCATTGGTAAGCTATGCAATAAAAAAACCCCAAAACAGCCTGTGCTTGCAAAAATCTTTTTTTTCAACAAGGAGAAAAACATTTTTCTTACTCCATGGGCAGTAGTTTGATTTGAACAATTTGTTGTTTTTTTTTTTTTTACTGGTTTCAGTAAAGTGGTAATGTTCTTAAAATAGCCTAGAAGGCAACTCTCCTGTTTTGTCTATTAGCAACTTCCCAAGCATAAAATGGACTTAGGAGTCCATTTTTTAAAATTAATGACGCATTTATATGATTCCCAATGGGAGGGTGAATACGTACTGGAACTGTTGCTTAAAAACAAAATAAGCATTTTGCACTAACAAAACAAAAAAGACTAAATACCTGCTGTGAGCACATGGAATCTCACTTGCAAATTTAATAGTTACCATGCAAGAATAAGAAACATCTTTTTGAGGATAGTAAAGCAGAAAAATCTTTCTAGCCTATGAGCTACTTCTGCTCAAAGCAGCAGTTACCCACGTGCTTATGCCCTCAACACTTTGCTGAACTGGGGCCAAGTCTAAATTTAATCCTTCTGGTTTTCATAGTATTTTCTTTACTCTTACATCAGTAGCATCAGCATTTAACAATATTAATAACAAATAGGACATATCCTGCTAGCTTAGCCCATACCAATACTTCATTTGCAGTTCCCTGAGGTGCCTAACGAAATAGGTCAATTGATAGAGCTCTTTGTGTGAACAACAATTAACACGTTTATTCACCCTGCATCTGAGTCATCCAGTCATAGAATAATTCAGACCAGCAGGGCCCTCTGGGGATCACCTAGTCCATCCCCTTCCAAAGTCAGATCAAGTTCCAAGTCAGATCAGTTTGCTCATGTCATTGTCCAGTTTTGAGTACCTCCAGTATTTTCGTCTCCATCTTTTGATGGAGAATACCTGAACATCACCATCTCTTGAATACCAAAATGTGCTTCATTTTTAAAAAAAGAAAAAAACCACTAAGAATATAAGATGCTTTTAGTGATATTGGGGTGGTTTGGTTTGTTTTGTTTTTTTTTTTTTTTAATTTCCTTTTGTTATATATGCTGAGGCAGCCTGGAGATTTCGTTGTAGTCCAGCTCAATGGTGAAAAGCAAATTTGACTTTCATTAGACAGCTTAGTCAAAAAATAAAGATTTAAAAGCAACTGAAATTGTACGCTCAAAATAAACACTTTATTCCCTCAAGTCTTAGCTTCTTTTCCCTTTCACAACACCCGAAATAAATGCCTTGCATTTTTGCTTGTAATTTGATTGCTATTCTAATAGCAGTTTCACCAAAAATACAGTGTGAAACAGAGGTGTATTGCTTACCCCCAAGGTAAATGACTCTCTTCTTTCACGATCAGCTCACTGCATGACTTTGTACCCCTCCCATTTTATGTTCCTATTTAAAAACCTCACAACAACTAATTTAGACAGTGAATGCATACTAAGAGATACAAGACCGGCACAGTATTATGGCTAAGCAACACAGTAAGTTCAACCTTTTAGCTAACGCAATTTTTAATGTGGGAGAAAACAGAATCACTCCTTTATCATAGGGTCTATGAATCGCAACAAAACATACTGATTGCATAGGCTAATATTTGATTTACCACATGAGGTTCTAGAAAACCTTCCAAAAAAAACGAAACAGAAGATTTTAAAAACAACAGAACTTTCCAAAATTCTCATTCGAGTCAACTCCACCAACGGAGTAGCTCATGAATCTCTTAAAGATTAAAAAAATACTTCTCCCTGCTTCCTGGGGGTTAGACTGAGCCCCAGAACATGACCAACACAGATACCAGACTCTTTATACTGCAATACCTCTCCAAGTGGAATGGGACACTGTTCTGCCAAAGAAACGTTGACATCACCTCATGTGCCCTTTAGAGCAGGAGGCAACTGCAGGGCAGGAGGCAGCCCTGAGTTATTAGCACTGTATGTAGCTGGGTGCTATTGCTGACTAGATAAAAGCCTAGGCTGCATGAACCGATCCCAAAGCAATAGTAACACACACAAGACAGGAATGCTCCTGGAATAAACTGCAGACGTTCCTCAAGAAACCAGGCTGACCCTTCTTTTTTACTGTAGGAGAGAGTTTAGACTCTTCTCATGGCTGTACGATGGTTTAACTTTATATACAATCGGACTGGTGAACAGGAAGCACCGAGTAGCTCATTCAGATCACAGACAAATCTGCTATCGGCTATAATCTAAAATTCTTCAGTGGCACCTATGATTTATCTTCATTAACTAATGTTTTGTCTTCCTGCCAAGTCAGTACACTTTTTGTATAATTTTACCAATAACTCTAGAAAGTCTAACTATCAGAAAACTCATTTAATTAACTTCATTTAAAACAACGTTATCTATAATGCATACACAGAAAATGCAGATGTGAGAAGTCATATGTTTTATACGCGCCCAAGGTATGTCCACAAATGCTACTACACTCTTCTTAGATTATTCTAGATTTACAATTTTCCTTGATTGAAAAGATTCAGAAAACCACATTATGCTAAGAAATTTTGAAATTCCCTTTGCACTAGCCGAACTAGCATCAGATTACCAAATTTTCTGGTGACGTGCACTCTGAGGCACTTGCCAAGTCCTCTGTCAGAGCATTTATACCCAAAGGACCATGACAACATGTCACGGGGTAATTGGCCAGCATGACCGTGCCCTGGAGAGGTAGGCACATTGATCACTAAGGCTTTCAGAACCTGCTAACCTTGATGAGCGTCTCCAGGCTGAAGATCTATTCATTTTATCAATCTGCCTTCTGCTGAGTCAGTGTTTTTTTCATTTCAAGGCACATTTGATGTATGTGCCTGAACTCTTTAAATCTAACCTAGTGTCAGAGGACAACAGTCTGAGCTCTGCTCAGTTCCCATGTTCTTCAGCTCTCTTTCTGCTACATCCAGACAATTCTATGTCTGAAATGCAATCTGTGTGCCAGTTTCTGTATCTTTACTATGGAACTATGTAATAGTTGATTTTCAAGACCAAAGCTTGTAAAGTGCAACTAAATAATGAGAAAAGCTGAGACAGGCACAGGTGAATTTAAGAAATACTGTATACATGAGAGAAGCCACAGTTCTCTTGCGTATGCACAAGGAATGAGTGACAGCCAGAAGAGCTGAACCAGAATAAAGAATCTGTCTTAATTCTTGCTTAATTTAATAGGGGAAAAAAAAAAAAAAAAAAGGTTTCAGAGATCAGACCAGTTCAGCTTAAAGTTGTGGTATAATGAGTTTCTCTAAAGTTAATTAGTGAGACGGGAAAAAATTCCCAAGAGCATTCTTTGAGATCCCATTTGCATTGAGAGGAAAGCAAGATATATACTGAGCAACTGGACCTCTAATCTGAATTTCTGCTCTATACTGTTATATACAGAAAACTGCTTTGTTATCAGACCCTCAAGTTTTGTTCTAAGAGGTATACCTAAAGGACAACGGAATTCCTGTGAAGAGGGGCAGCAGTCACAAGCTTTGTAACCTGCAGAAGACTCATTTCACAAAACTGTCAAAGGACAGGAAATGGCTGCAGCTAAAATAACAATCAGCATTTACAGAATGCATTAGTCAGGGTTACCTTTAGTGTCAGTTAAAATGGAGCCAAAGGCACTGATCACCACATCAGCTTTCAGACGGACAACCTGATCCTCATCTTCTTTCCAGTTTCCATCACTGTCTTGTTCAGTTCGAACAAACTCCATAGCAACGATTTGTCCACCTTTAAGTACAACTTTCCGAGGGCAGAGGAAAGGCAGAAATTCACACTTCTCTTCTTTTGCAAGTTCCATCTGTAGAACAGAAGCAATAAAATACATAACTTGAACATTGTTGTGTTCTAAAACTAAAAAAAAAACAAACTAAAAACCAAACTGAACGCTGAAATCTGTGATGAAAGACATTGCTCTATTGCCATTGGCAGTGACTCAAAACCAAAATCACTGTAAGTAATTTTCTTACAAGATTTTATAGGCTCCCAAGGCAACATCAGGATCACTGAGATTCATTAGACAGCAGGCAGACGGTATCATTCTAGGATCTAACCAAGACCTGAAGAGTCACCTACAATACTCAAATGGCTGATCTCTAGGGTGCTTCCAAGACTAAAAAATTTACTGTATTTTCTAATTTAAAGGACATTCTACCCCCTGTATGCAAATGCATCTCTCTGACTTTACAAGAAACAGGTACAAGAGAGGACAATTATTTACACAGACACTACATAAAATGAGCCTCAGACCTTTAATAAACATTTATACATTTTAAGAGCATTTTTATGAACAAAACCTTTGGAAGATGTCTTTTAAGTACCTATAGCACACTTTCAAGCCCTGTAGAAATAACAACCAGCGTTCCTCCTCATAAATGCTGTTATTCAATTTTACCTCTTCTGGGACAGCCCTGATATTAGTGAATCCCTTCCTGAAGACCACAAAAACGCGACGAGCTCCACAGCGTAAAGCAGATGTTGCACAGTCAAAAGCAGTGTCTCCTGCCCCAAGTACAATTACAGTTCCATGTATTGATGGCAATGGAGAGTGACAGGCACACATCCCTGAAAGATGAAAGGAAAGCCCCATTTTCAAGTAGAGAAACCATTTCTGCATGACAGCTCAAAAGGTACTTGTACCCAAAGCAGTGTAAAATTGCATCTTACAGTTTCCAAGCATGGAGTGTCACTATCAAATTATTCTGCTTCACAGAAAGACAGTTTTATTCCCATTTTTAAGATATGCTCATATACATAATTTCATAGTCAGTACTCTAAGCAGCTGCACCTTTCTATCTGGAAAGAATTCAAATGACAACACGTTTGTAGGATTGTGGGTCCTGTCAGGCTGAAATTAGCATCGTGAGATCTTTTTATTCAAAAAGTAAGTTTCTCCCTTATCAGATTCATTATCCTCCCAGTTAAAAAAAAAACCAACACCTTTTAACAGATTATAAAGAGTAACACTTGGCATTTTTCAAAAGGCAACCAGTTGTTGACAGCTTGGTGTAATAGTTTCTCAAAGTTAGTCCCCTCAGTCTGTTTTCTACAAGGCACTGACGCTGTTCCGGCTATGACGTTCTCAGAGGCTATTCTCAGCTATTCAGCTGAACACGAGGAAGAAAGAATATTATGATTTCAGTGATTCCTGGATCTTTCACTGGGAGAAAACATTTAATCTACAGTGGCTTTCTACAAACAATTTGCAAAAAGTTACATGGAGAGAATGACATTATGTGTTCATCATCTACAGTTTGTATTTGATGATTCAATTAAGAAATTCGATTAACAAATACTCAAGTAAAACTGAACTGTGTGTTCCTTGTGTGAGACTGCATTTTATCACAAGTTTGAATACAACTAACTGTTAATAGGCAAATTATTGCAACTTAAAAAATAATGCCATAAACAATGTAAAGCTACATTCTCAATGAGCCTGTGATAGTTTCAGTCAGGAGGTGCTAAGCAGGTCATTTAATCATTGTACTGTAACTCAAGTATCCTACTATATTAGCCGCAGGTTTTCACATGCAATTGTAAAAAAAATGCAAGTATCATTCAAGGAAACGATGCTTTTAATTTAGACATATAAACAGAGTGAGAAAAAACTTCCTAATACATATTCTCTCTCCATTTGTAAAATACTTAATGTATGGCAAATGCTATCATTTGTGCATATGGCATTGCCTTTATTATTTACTTAATAGACTTCTTACTCTAAAATTCTCTCACAACTTTTCTCTTTCATTTTTAACCAACTTAATCCATCACAAAAATTGTACATTAAGCAGTGAAAAAAGCACAAGTGCAGGAGGGGAATGGCAGCACCGAGTGCCATTACGGGACTAGTCTAGAACCGATCAGTGACAGCAGCCCACTTTGCTCTTGGTAACAAGGCCACTCCCAAAGGAAATTCACATCTATGTATTTGCAAAGGGAACAAACCCCTTTTGGAGAAAAGTATATTAACAAGTGGTATTCAGAACTTAATAAGCAGGCAGAATATGTATTTTACTGTCAATAAGTCTATTATGTCTATTATTTAGAGAACTGTCACAGTAAAAAAAAAGAGGATAGAGCAGGACAGAGGATGTGTATATTTTATTTTAAAATTCCATGCTTTAGAGAGCAAGAGGTGGCTACAGCTACAGACAGACACTAGGAAAATTAAGTAAAAGAGACCATGTTAATTAACAGACAACACCAAAGAGCCATCTATTACTGTCAGTCAGAAAAGGTTAGTTCTTCAAAGTTCACCCTTTTTTTCATTGTAGACTTAATATAAAAAATATCATTACATATCCTTGCAAATCGAGAGTGCTGCTTTGCAACATTTTAAAAGATGTGGATCACAGTATATAGATCCTCATACAGGGGGGCGACTTACACCAGACAACTGCTATGTGTCAATACAGAATTCTATAAAGTGTTTTTTAGTCAAATTATTTCAAGAGGGGATTGTTTTCCAGGATTTATTTTTCCCTTGTTAACCTACAAATGTTTAGCAGTGCAAATTCTCAATCTGTTTAATTTTTAAACATCTCTTAAAAAAACCCCCACCCAACCCCATCCTTCTCTCCCAACCCATTTGAGCTCACTTTGAGCTTAAGAAAACAGGCAGAAATAAGCATTTGATCAAAACAGCAGGGAGATGGGACAGATGGATGCAGAATTTCCCTTCCTAAATATTTTGCATAAAATGGGCTAATAAACTTTACTTTCATATGCGGAATAATTTGCTGCAGAAGATATATTCTTTAACATATCGTTTATGGAAAGTCTACTAAATAAGCAGGCATCCCTATATGACGCTAAAAGAAATTTCTGAATGCTCAGGAGAAAATCAGTTTGTAGATAAGAAAGGTATATGTGTTGTTAAATATGTGGTCATATGTACGAGATCACATACGGCACTAAGCGTATGCCCAGAAAATTGTACATGGGTACATGGAATTTCATTTTTATCAATACATTGGGGAATCTAGACCATGAGGGAATGTGGCGTAGAAATCACGATCCCCATCTCATACATCCATCTGGGGCTTATGACTTCACATTCAGGGCCCCTGAAAGCAGCGATGGTCCTTGGGGAGCAAACGCAGCCACCTCTGTACTCAAAACAAAGACGTAAAAGCATAAAACAAGACTGCATTTGGTGCCTATGAACTGAGTGTTGTCTCATTAACTCCTGGCATACTACTGTTGTCCTGACTGTAAGTTCTTTGGGTAAGGAACTAGTGCTCCCTTAAACGTGCCTTGTTATACATGCAGCACATGATATGGGATCAAGTGAAATAATTTATCAGCAATATACAAAGCGGCTGCTTATATGGGTCAGCAACACCTCTAACATCAGATTTTTTTCAGGACCATCTTATATATACTATATCAAGATAATTTATATGAATGAGAAGCTTATGACATCTTTTGAATATAATAAAAAATAACAAATATGACTTACTAGGGGTAATGATTTGCCATGTGCTTATATTTTTACATATGACTATTTGCTTTACAGTCTCTGGGACTGACTTTCCTGACCACACTCCTGATTTTGTAGCTCACCAAGAGAAAATGCTGCCCCAGACCTATTCACTGGGAAGTGCTTCGTAATTGGATGTGCTGCTGTGTAACCAGCTGTCCACTCTGATATATCAATAACTGCTAATGACTTACTGAACATGATTACAACAAAAACATAATATCACCTGGTTTACTTGCCATTGCTACCAAAGGTAGGAAGTCTTTAGATGTGTAGAATCCTTGATCCATTCTCAGTCCTTGGAATATACTGTCCCTGTTTGGTTCTGGCAAACCTAAAATAGGTATTTGAAGGCATATCAGAACTACAAGGGAAATTTCAATGACCAATATATATTTCACATTACATACACATTCTCAAAGACGTCCTCAATACAAGCACTTTTACAAACCCCCAGATTTTTCTAAAAGAACATCACAAATGACCGTAGCTTCACGTTTGTAGTCTGTAGCTTACATAACTGGTGATCTTTTAATAGTACTGGCACTTGAAAAGAAGGTGGTTGGGTAACCTGTGTACTCATATAACTCATACCAAAACAAACGCAGAGGAAAGGGTTAGAGAGAACAGGATATACATGGTGCAAAAGCAGGGAGGCTACTGGGGAAAAGAAGACTCTTGCAAGCTTTTCTTGGATTGCTTTGCCTGCACGTGCAGGTAACGCTTACTGCTGTGAAATGGTTTTGTTCCCTTTGTTTTGAGGCATTTTTCAATACAGCTAGTCTGCAGATAATACAAATGAGGCAATAATAAACAACTGATGAGGAGAGGAGGACAAATGGCAATGCTGTATTCGTCTTATCTACGAGTATTTGTATGCCATCATTTTTTGCCATTCTTGATTGCTTTCTCAAAACCCCGAAGTTCTTATTGGCTGACATTTATTTATAGTTATTAATAGTACACATTTATACAGGAGCCAT
The DNA here is from genome assembly GCA_013398915.1 of Dromas ardeola. Classification (NCBI taxonomy): domain Eukaryota; kingdom Metazoa; phylum Chordata; class Aves; order Charadriiformes; family Dromadidae; genus Dromas; species Dromas ardeola. The sequence goes on along the minus strand of VYZM01003145.1, from coordinate 122,844 downwards.
GGGATACAGACAGGGATACACTTTACAACCAATAATAGCAACAAATACCTTTCAATTAAAAGAAAGCAGCAAAAAGCATCTTCCAATTACCAAAGAATATCATCTTGTTGCTGTGTGAATATTTGGACAGCACATAGAAGTTAAAACATTTTTTCATGCAAATGCAATGATGTATCAGGGTATTTTCAACACAGCCCCGAGTTTCATATTTACATCTAAAAAAAGCATAATATTATCAAAGTATGCTAATTAATAATTACATACTGAAATGGAGTAAATGTCAACAATTTTTCTAAGAAAACACATGAGAACCGAGGAGTCCTCAGAGCAAGCAGGCAGAACTGGAGCATGCAAAGCAATCTGTGTCCCCTCTGTTCTCAAGCAGAGATGGCAGCAGACTAATCTTTCTCCTCTGAGACAGACTGGTCTGGAAAACCCCAATGACACCATGTTAGTGTCAACAATAAAGTAGGATTGCGCTTTGAGGAGTTCTGTTCCAAGTAGGGAAGGGTTAGGGACTTTTTATACTACTGAAGCAGCAAAAATCTGTCTCATCACAGCATAATATCAGGACTGAGTCGTAAGAAAGCTTAAGATGATTCCATGAGTCCCCTGATATGAAGGAAGTTTCTTGAACTCCTAGATCCCTGAATGAAGTTACTATAATACAGGAAGAAAAAAAAGTAGTTTTAGTTTTAACAGTTTCCATGAAGAAAATGAAAGCATGCTCTCAGTGAATTCAAAAGACTTACACGCCAAAAAGAGAATAAAAAAATCCTGAAACTTTTGCATTTCAAAAATCTCATCTTATTGAGCACTTTCTTGATCTCTATTTATAAAAAAAAAAATCATGACTCAATTGCTCAACACCTGGATTTCAAAACACTGCTGACCTATAGCTGGATATTGAGAAAAATAAGGTTAGAAAATACTATCACGTACTGAACTTCAAGACCTCTGAATGCTGTACTTCCCTGGGTAGACTGGAATATCAGCTAATGAAGAATGAATAATGGATATCTTAAGAGGCTGCCAGAAATACTTAGTGCCATTGAAAGTACGATGTGTAAAATGCATTAAAGAAATTATTCTAAAAACTACATAGGTTTTCCTCTACGTATATATTGCAAAATCATCTATGGCAAGAAGAGTACCTCGGAAAAAGCTCTCAGTGACTGCCTACAGGCAGAGGACAGAGTAATGCAACTATTTCTATCGAGCTCAGAGGCCTCAGTTTACTCTTGGAAGAAACACTCTTACCATTAGTGGAATGTGTAGCCTGCATTAAAAATTACTTCCTTTCTACCTAACATCTAGTGCCATTCAAAAACAAGGAGAAACCCTCACAAACTATTTATTTTTTCTTATTTTTGCTGCTTTTATAATTTCCTAATGAAAATTATTCCATCTGCAACAGCATCAGTCATTTAGCTCCCATAGGATGAAGAAAGAGTTGAACTGAGGGTATGTTGCAATGTTCATGGTTCAGGTTCATCACTAGTTCGGTGTCACTGAAATCAAAGGAGTTGGATTAAGAATACATTCTATACAATAATGTTTAGCCTGGCTGATGTGACACACAAAAAAAAAAAAGCCTAAGAGTTAGTCAGTATACATGGCTTTTTCTGCTATTTATTTTACTGAAATTCCGCCATTTATTTTGCTGAAAACTGCATGTAAACCAATTTTGCAATATTTACATTTGAAGGAGATGCAGGGGATTTTTCTCTTCTACCTATAAACACCTGGCACAGTTTCAAGCTGTTTGCTAAGCATCTGCTGGAAGTTGTACTGGATTCTGATGTATCTCCTTTTGCTGTTTAGTATTTGCCATAATAATGATTGAATTTCGTTTTGTTAAAATAGAGAGACTGACTACTTCTTAAAGGCACCAGGCTAGCTAAGGAAGAGGCAGACAGGCAGACAAACAGAGAAAGAGATCAAGAACTGATAAGATCCACTTTAGAGAGACACCATTTCATAATAAACTGCCACCCCACAGAAGTACGCTTTACAGACAGATCAAATATTGATAAATAGCCACCAGCCTCTCAGGAGAGAGAACGTTTGACAAAAAAACAGCTGCAGAGGAAAAAATGTAGTTTTGAGCAAACGGTTTTAGAGACGAAATAAAATTTAAAAAAGCCCAGTCATCTATGAAAGACACAATGTAGGTCAAAATAATGAACCAAGAGAAATACCCTTTGAAGATAAATCAGAGAGATCTTTTAACAAAGGGGAATTGACACACCAGTACAAAATAGCCAGGAGCCACCCAAGAAAAAATGCTTAGAAAAACATGAGGACTTTCCCCTAGGTTTTAGACTAAAGCCAATGGTAGTCAGTTTTCTGCTCTCCAAAACCACCTGCAAGCCATCTCTAAAGATGTCTTTTATTTATTACTTGGTATTTCTTGTCCTGAAACAATCTTTCACTATTCTAGGTCTCCTGCCTTTAAATAACCTATACCAAAATCTAGTGATAACAATTCTTTCCTTCACTTGCACTGAAGAACAACTCTTCTGAAGGGCAACCAAGAGGAGGCAGCCTAGAAGGGCAATTCCATGGGTGTTGTTCGGATGGACCCTGCACACCCGTACACAAGCAGAGGGCTATGGTTGCCCTCCACCTTCTGTAGCCAAAGCCCTGGACTCCCTGGAGCCTCAGTCTACCTGCTGATACCAGGGAACCAGCTTCTACAGCAACTGATATCCAAACCACAACAGTGAAGCTTCATGGGCTGTAGAAAACAGCATTTACTAAGAAAGAGAAAGAAGAAACATCGTGAAAATAACAGCTTGCCTGACAGATCTAGCGCAGCTTTGCAAAAGCTAATCTAGACAATCCCAATCTGGGTCAGGTACAGCGTAGAAAGCAATTCACCTCAATTCCTGACCTAGCTTTGCTAGGCCATGCCTTTCATCTCCAGATGCTCCAGCTATCTCTCAGTAAGCATCGCTCTCTTAGTATGAAGCCCTCTTTCCTTCATTTGATCCCCACAACCCCTTCTCCAGTGGGCTATACCTCAGCATCACTGTTTCTCCCATGTCTGACACACCGCACACTTTCCAAAGGCATTAGCTACTGTAATAGTGGCTTTGGAAAACACAGACTTTAACCTGCCATTTTTATATCGTTTATATATACATATAAATATATACATGCCTACATACATCAGAAAAAAACCCAGGCATCTGCTTTCTATCAAGACTTTGCACTCTGTGTTCTCACAATACTGATGCATGCTAATTTTCTTAACTGGCAGTGTCAAGTCCATCGTCTCATTTAACGAGATAGAATGTAGATCCTCTCACAATCCCCTAGTCCAGATGAAATATGAATCACTAAACGATTAGAGTCAATTTGTCAGATATACAAGGCAATATAGAAGAGTGATACATACACAATGCAAGGGATTGGCATGCAGAGCAATACACCTAGTCCACTTGGTTGCTGCACCAAATAAATCAAAGCACGTCAACACATCAATCAGCTAAGTCTGAAAAGGAAATAAATAGTGCTGCTATTACTGTAACTATTAGCCTGGTCTGGAAAGGAGAACTAAAGTGGGAATAGAGGCACAGCATGTCTCTCTTTCCTATTTTGATCAAATTCCATCTCCCCAGAAAAAGGAATGCCTTCTGAACCTGGACTCATTGTTTGTATTACTGAAATCTGACACGTTTGGGCAGATTTGCAGTTTCAAATGAACTTCTCAGCCAGTCTTAATAACTGACATACAAAATAAGCCCTCTTCCTTGGTGAGGGTCAAATGCACTTTTCACTGGCAGCTGACTGAAAACAAACCTCAAAAAAA
>VYZM01003145.1:75722-118997 GCA_013398915.1 Dromas ardeola | reverse complement strand
AAAAAAAAAAAGGAGCTGATGTTGAAGTACAAATATACAGTAGCCTACAGGGACAAAACTTACTAGAGGACTGTGAGGTTTTCTGGTTTTCCTCACATCAGACACTGAAAATTTTGCATTTTTAATTGTGATAACAACACATTTCGGCAAAAAATGTGGACCAGATAAACAAATGAAGAGCTAGGATCTTTCAAGCAATATTCCCTCTCTTTGGATTTTTAGCTGTTGCTATCCTGACAGCAGAGAGTTTTCAAGACGATAATCGGCGGAATTGTTTTTCCCAGCCCTTACTTTCAGGTTAAAATGTAAATTCAGGCTGGTGAATGCAATCTGTGTTTGAATATACTGATTTTTTTAAAAGCCAAGACACTCTATTTTGACATTTTTATAAAGAATCTTCCAACTTTGTTTCAAAATTACATTACATCTATAAATTTATCCAAATTGAATTCAAAAGAAAACAAAGACAATTGGATTCACTGGTTATGCACATCCCTTTTTCTTCCTTTTAAAACTAGCAAACTGAAACCAATATCAAACCCCATTCATCAGTTTATGGGACTTTTATTTTTTTTTAAGATGTTCTCATGTCATACAAATATGGAGCATTAGGTAGAAATTTAGAGGGTAGGAAGGTATTTCCACCTTTTGCCATATCTATGAAAACTAGCTCATGTTTCAGAGTTAAACAAGACTTTGAGAATCACATTTACAGGGAAAACTCTGCTAGACAGAAAAATAAATCAAATATTCCTCTTCACTACACATGTTCTCCCCTTCCCTGCCTCCACAACAGGGATCTGCTGAGGAAGGGGGCCCCAGGAGATCCTTGGACCAGGTGGAAAGCCTTGAACTGTCAGAGTCTACTAAGAATGAGGAAAAAAATGTGTGAATCTCCTAAGACACCGGATGTGGGCAGAAGAAACATATGATTAGCCGTGTATGTGCTCTGGTGGCAACGCAAGTCTCCTGAAATAATACCTGAGAGGCGAAGCCTAGACAAGCTGAGACACAGCCTGCTAATCAGCATACGAAACTTGAACACAGACCAGTAATGAGGTAGCACAGTTTCCGAATCAGCAAGACCTCACCTTTGGCCAGCTTGAGGAATAGGAATAACAAGTTGTGCCCACACATGCGGCCTGGGCAAAGGAGCCGTGGAAGGCTGATGGAGAAAGACTGATACGAATTTTAGAGAGGAACTAACATGGTTTGATAAGTTATTTTTGTTAACAATATTTGTTTACATGGGTTTTATTTTCTTAAAAAGATGTGCTGAAGTAGATACAGAGCTAAGATAATGGCCCTCTAAAGGTAAATTTCTAAATCCACCATTTCCCTTCTGAAAGGGTCCTTTTGAATTTACAGAAAAGTACCCATTTTGCCCCATCTCCCTGCTCATTTACACACTGAGTATTCCAGCTTGCTCCTTGTGTTACACCTCTGATAGCATTTCACACTTGCCCGGAGACTTACAGCTACAGGTACCATATGGTCAGAGTGTGACCACAAAGGTGGATGGCAGAGGACAAAAAACATATTGTAAATTCCAAGAGCATAAGCATCCTTTAATATTTCTGAATGCTCTGCTCTTCTTCAAAAAGTCTAGTTCGTGGTCTGGGAAAATGGAGATCAAAATCTATGTATTTAAAGCAGTTCTATTTTATGTCACACAATCTACGAATTGCATAAATTGGACCATGAGTTTTAAGCACGCTAAAGTATTTTCTTGAAAGATAACATTGAATCAGTGGATTCTCGTAATTGTCAAATTTACTGTTTTCCCTAGACGTTATGGAACTTACTTGTATGCAGTGGCATATGCTCTACCTATTTGTTTATAAGAAGTAACATGCATTCATAGCAATATTGATAACATTGCTGTCCATGGATCAATATTACACAACTTAGATGTGAACTATACTGAAATGAATTATCCAATTACGGTACGTAAGCTGTGCCACATAGCTGGTTATATTAAACACACCGTTACAATTTGTGCTGTGACATTCATCAGAAATGGAACAGAAAGCCATTGGTACTTAAAGAGTTACTCCCTCTACATTTTTAAAGGTTTGATTCTGAAAGACGAAATGCCCAGTAAAGTTGCAAATGCTCTGCAGGTGCTCAGCTTCTCTCAAGGTCAGTCCATTAGTGATTAACACATTAGTAAATACTTTTGAGGCTTGTATTTTTAAAGGATCTCTCTTGTTTTGCTGGAGATTTTTTTTCTGGTGGTGGCAGCTTTGTTACTTCCTGTTGTGAGGTTCAATAGAGTATGTTTTCTAGCTGGTTGATTTTTTTTTTTGTTTGCTATGTATGTCGATGGAGATAAGTGTTTTAATTACTTTTTTAATGTCTATGCTTTTGTATTTTCTTCCTCTCTCCGTTTATTTCCTGCTGTTGAGATTACTGCCTCATCTCCACAGCAGGTGGCTCTTTCAAATTTGTTTTCTTTGTAAGCCTGGTAGATTTATTTTGTAATACAACTGCTCCTTTTTACTGTTTCTTATTAATGATTTCTTTACTTTGGAATAGGTACGCTGGCAAGGTTTGTTCATAGAAAAAGAAAAGTAAAGGGAGAAAAGTAGAACTACAAGACACTTGGGTTAGCCTTTTCTTACCCTCAAGTTAGAATGAACACCATACAGTACATGTGAAAGAACACTCTCCACATCTATCAACAAAAGCTAGACACAATTGCTGCAGTGCATTCTAAGTTGAACGGCTATGCCCACACCACAATGTCTTTTAAAAAGATCTGCCTAAGTAGCTGAACCTGTAAGTGAGGCAGTCTATAGGTCTCACACATTACTTTGTTGCTAAATTAGACACAAAGATTTGAGCTCTTGCAAATGGTATTGAGACAACAGGAACGAAGTAGTCAGATCAGCCAGAACTAAATTTGTTCTTATGATCCAATTTCTCTTTGAAGAAAAGAATCTAATCTAAAAGAATCTAAAGAAAATCTAAAGAAAATCTAAAGAATCTAATAAAAAGAATCTAGAAGTCTAATCCCAATTTAGATGTAGCCAGAATTTCACAGGAGCTAGGCATCAGAAACTGCAGATGGGAATCACAGAGACTAGAATCAATCCACCTGAATGATGGAAATTAGGATTACGACCACACAACAGCGTTCCTTGTCCAAGTTTGGATTACAAAACACTGCAGCATTATGGTCTGTCCTCACAGCATTTAGTGATCCCATATCAGATTAGATTGACACGTAATGTTGAACAAAATGTCCAAAGGTGAACCATAACTCATTAGCCCCATCAAATATAGAGTCCACCCCTAATTTGGTTTTACCATAATCAATCCAGCTTTTCTCAAGGCCTGTGGCCTACCCTTCACAGCCTACCTCTAGTCTTAATTGCTCCTCTTAATTTTATTATGGGCAACATATGGGGCCTACACTTTCAATATTATTGGGGTATCACTCAAATATGACTAAGCTAAAGTATTTTAGTGAAAATCATCACTGTTTCAAGGTGATTAAACAAAGATCTGAAGAAATGATGTGGTAATTTTGCAGTTCTCAATATCTGGGTATTCAATTTAGCACCATAAAGATTGTCAACTCCCAGTTTGACTTGAGCACTTACCCTCTAAAAGCACTCTTTTAAAACACATACCTCAGAACGGAAGCATACAGTATCACTAAGCGTTTTTAAAATATAATTATTTAAAGGACACACTAGAAGAAGTGACAGTAGGTTGGACAAAGATACATAGCTTTTAAAATTAAGGAACACAGGGTAATTCTAGCCTTTCTTCTCAGGTTGGAAACTGATACATAATGTTGCCCATATTTGAAGTTAAATTGAGGATGCTAGCAAATCAGATAGTAGTCCTGGTGAAAGGACTTGCTGAAACGTGAAGATGACTATGAAGTAAACCTCATCATACAGAAGGATGAATGCAGAAGTCTGCCTACCTTCCCTCTGGTTCTGTTCTGCCCGGTATTGTTTATTGCAGGACTGAAAGCACTGAAGCAGTTTGCTATGAATCTTGATTTGTAGAACATAGGAGTTCTGTAAATTGTAATACAGAGTAACTGAAGAAACATCTGCTGTAAAAAATAAAGTGGAATATTGCTGCAAACCTTTCTTATGTCATCTTGGTAACATTTATTATACTGGCGACAAATCTGAAAAGGTCACTAGCAAAAATGCATTTAGTAGTCTCAGTCAAATCCATCTCTAACACAAGAATATACCATTCAAGCCAGGAAAAGAGCTTGCCCCAGTCTTCTTACAGTAGAGCTGACTGGATTTTTAGTACTGACTGGAATTTGGTCGCTTCTCACCACTGGCATAAGGTGTCATTATTCAGGAGCATCCTTGAACTGGCAGAACAGGGATGCTGAAGTTTAAGATCTGACATGCTGATGTTGTGAGTTCCTTTCCCTCTTCCTTCTACAAACACGTTCCTAGCACTAACATGCCAAAGGAACGACACAGGGGGGCTGTGTTTCCTCCAGACGCCAGCCAGACACTGTTTGTCAGTGTGACATGCCGCACCACGCTGGAGGAGAAGAAACTGGCCCCAATGCTTACTCTTGTTCAGTAAACGCTGCTGAAGTGAAATGGCCACAAAAGCAAGATGACCTCCTTGGGGACTGTCTATCAGTAACTTGAAGGACACAAAAAAATCTATCGTCTCAGAAACCAATACGTCACAGAAAAGGGATTTTTATACAGTACAGAAAATCTGAATATGTAGAAGTGAAAGCAAAGTAAACTGGGTGGAGAGACTGGGAGCAACAGACTCCTGAAAATAAAGCAGAAAATATTACAATAGCTGTTTGCAATAGAAACAATATCGTTCCCCATGCAGACTCCTTATAACTTACCTGTCTAATATGTCCAGCTTATAGGCAGTCATGCTAGCATATTGGAATAATCAAAGCCAGTGGAAATTTATAAAGGGAAAAATCAAATGTTAGCATAGAAAAGATCTCTTCATGTTAATTTTTTATTTAAAAAAAAATTGGAAAAATATCTTGAAAAGCTGGATCAATACAAGCTACTACATGTGATAAATACGCAAGGAATGGATAAAATGAGAACAAATCTGATGGAAAACATGCACAAAGAAAAAGTCACAAATGCTTAGTTGGCATCACAAAGAAAAATAAATGCTAGGCCTCTACACTGTTGCAAAGCAACAGTTGAAAAAAATCTATCAAGGGCAGCAAATTCATCCTGTGGAAATATATGAGGTATAACTAAGTCATTAATATTCCGGAATAATACCTTTGGTCAGATCTCAGGCACTGTACAGCAAGGAAGTTGCAATGAGGTGTATGAGATAACAACTTGTACTAGCTAAAATTGTACTGTACTTTTTATATAATAGTAATGTAACAGCTGATAGGTGGTATCAAAGAGTTAAAAATACAAACACTGATTTTTATAATATTGTTTCCTGAATTTCATGAAAGAGAACAATTAAGAGTCACAGAAATATCTAACTATAGCCATTTCTCTTAAACGTACTATAATTACTCCATTGTATGCTACTTCCACAGCTTCCATTCTATTTGAATATGGTGACTATGAAACAATAGGCTGGCTCTACCACAGCTCTGCACCCCATATAGCTGTACCTATATTAAACACTTGCAAAATCTTACTTATCCAGGAATCCAGGAAAAAAATCCCACACGCTAAATAATACTTGCAAAATGTAGGACTTTCTGGTTATTTCTGTTTTTGAAACCTAACATGGATTCACCCAAACCTTTTTTCTTTTTTTTTCAAATGTGAAAGTCTTCAGTGTAAACCAGCAATGTCTTCCAAATGTTACTGAAAAATTATCATTCTATCTGAAATTTCAAAATAGGAAACAAATATTGTTTCCCAGTTCTTTGTTAATGTATTATATTGTCTTATCTTAAATCTTAGAATATTAATACACTGGTTTTGTCCACACGGAAGAACAAAAACATGCTATAAAGCTTATTCAGTAATTACTCCCATATCATTCCGCCTACGCTGCATTTTTGAATCACTTCAGGTAAACCATCTCTACATATATTTTAAAATGATGCCTCAAAAAAAAGCCTTCTAAACATTATTCATTTTTCTGCTGCACAGATCTACAACTGAAAACCTATCATCAGTGCATTCTGATGAAAAGGTAATAATTAAATCTTTTTTCCCCTTCTTCTACAGCACATTATTTGACCTATGATAAAACAACCTATCAAATTTCCATTTATTATTTCTACCTGAAGGGCTTTGCCAGCTCACACAAACATAAATCTCCATTTGTCAGATTTAAACTGTACCTGTCCCAGCCGCTATGAGGGTTCATAGCTCTTGTCCCTTAAAAATTACCAAATAGCATCAAGCGACATAACCTCCCTCCAGCCTTCGCTGACCCTTGCAATCAATAACATTTGTAACCTGTATGCGCACAGTTAAGTAGAACAGAAGCCGTGCACTATCCCAGTTAACCACATCGAGCTGTGATACTACAATCTGCTCCCTTGTGTCTCCCATGATCAATTTTAATCTCTGGACCAAGAATAAAAGAATGCAGCCCCTTGTTTCCGAATTCATCTGAAACGGATGTTATAGATTTGTAGGTCTGCACAGAAGCTGTGGTTTTAATACAACCAGCAGTTCCAGGAAAGAACACACCTAAGCTATCATTCATTCTCATTATCCTCAGTGTTATTTTGGATCTTCAGCAGACAATATAAAACACAGGAAAATGCAACATGTACTGATTTAGAGCAAGCTTGCTTTGTTAAAATGCCATCAGGTAACAGTTATTTGTTAGAGCTGTATCCATTACTGCCACTGCAGGTAAGGTGGAGGGTGGAGGTCAGTCGTTCCATTATGATTACTTTGTTTAGAGGTTTATAAATAGACTGCCAATATTAATTCCTTCTGGAAGCCTGTCATATATAGTAAATTAAACAGAAATTCCCTAGAAATAATAAAGACTAGTTCTGCTCTGTTAAAAAGAAACAATTATTATGGAAAGAAAGAGTAATTCAGGTTTCTGATGGTATTTGTTCTCTCACCTCCAAACTAATTTTATTAAAAAGAAGGCAAATTTGCCAGCCAATTAGTCTAATTAGACAACGGTATCTGAATGTAGAACAGGAAGAAAGCAACTTTAGAAACCTACTCCAGCAGAAAAAGTGCTTTTTGAATCTGTCACACTACCAGAATTCTTGTAACTGCATATTTATAGGCTTGGGTATATTGGCTCCTCGACAGCAGCTCTGGTGCCATGAATCATCTATCAAAACATTTGAGACTACTTTCTTACTCATTTCTTTAAAGGAACATTCCAAAGAGACACTTTCAACATGATTATGCTCCAGTGTTCACTATCAATTAAAAAAAATATCACACAGAGTTTTATAATTGCAGGTGAATAATAAATGTGCATCGTCAGAGGCTTTATCTTCTCAGATTGTCACATGCTGTGTGACAGTACAGAGTACGCTGCAACAAATATGGCATTCTTGTAACATGCTGGAGGGTCAATGAGCTTTCTCACTCAGGTCATTTACCCACTTCACATCGATGTCGTTGTCATTAAGCACATATTTATCTGCCTTTCCTTTTAAAAGTAGCTGTAGCAAGGAGTTGTACGTAAATACCCAGTTACAGCGATACTCTCCTGCACAAGTAGATCTGCTGAGAAACACTAAACCAAGCCTATAGCTACCCCTGTATATTTTCCCATATTGGAAATAACTAAGCAAGGTCATACTTTGACCAGACCTTATTCTGAGTAAGGGTCATCCACAGAAAGAAGTCATAAATTGCCTAGTGTTTTTTTAAAATCATTGAATCATAGAATTCCATCAATTAAATCTTAATTCCTTCCCAACATCAGCATATATTGTATTTCATATGAAATTTTCTTCAAAGACACAGTGTCTTTATTAACTAATTATACCATTTTTGTCAAGCGCCCTAGTTTCCCTTGGATGTTTCACACACTGCTGACAGAGCACTAAATCTGGTACTGTGGGTCAGGAATGTAATGCAGTCAAACTTCAGATGCTGTAAGGCTACTATCTAGAGAACAGGCAGAGAAATGATTGTGAAGATCTCCAAATGCCTCCTCAATGCCCTACAGTCAAGAAAATTAAGTGTGATACGTTGTCACTGAAGATCACAGATCAGGTACTTGGCTTGTGGGTGCAGAGATCTGCACAAGCATGCACACCTCCTCCTAAGTTCATTCTTTTGGGGGTTAAGTAAAAAATTCAAAATGGGAAAATTATACTTCTTAGGTTATGCAACTAATTTTTGTGATACTTACAGAGTCAAAGAGGTAGGAACCTATGTCCCTTTTCAGTCTATGAAGAGATGGTCAAGTAGAGAGAGATGACTATGTTTCAGAAAGTTAAAACTAGACGCCTAAAATCGCCTGCAGCCAAATGGTGCAAATACTCCCAAGAGAGCGCATCCCCTGACACAGGCATCTGACCCATACTAATATTAGTGCAGCCACACAAACATACCAAGGCGTGAGCACGACTCCTTAATGTCGTCTCGGTGCATATTTTTGTATTTGCAGTGCTACAGCAGGAAGATCCCGGTGGAGTTTCAAACGGTAACAAAAGCAAGAAGCATCTGATCAATAAATAGAAAATCAAGTTACACAGTCCCAAAAGGTCTTTCTAACAAGGATTTCTCTCTGAAATGTTCATGCTTGTCTAATGCTGCAGCTTTTAATCCTTTCACACCAGTGGGTCCTACATGCTTGCATTAGTGCTAATGTAAAACAAATGAACATTTTATACAAGGATATCCACTCTCCCCAAGTAAAGGGGTTAATACCAAAGTAAGCTTTAGGAATGTAAATTATTTTCCCCGTGTGGCTGAAAAACTACATGAGTTATTCATTTAAAAATTATTAGCATATAAAATCATTATTATCTCTGCAGTTAATGTACAGTTCACTGACAACCTTTTGGACCATTACAATTAAGAAAGGCAGCATCCTTAATGAAGTTACAAAACACATTCTTTATTAAATAGCAAATTGTATCTTTAATTACTTTAAATATTATAATCCGATGAAAAATTATTTCATAAACCTCAAGACAAATTATGTCAGAGATGGAGTATGCATTTTGTTCCTCTATGAATCCTAAACAGCACTTTCAATTTGCTTACAGGTTTCTGTTGTATGCAAATCTGCTCTTGAAATTGCTTTCAAGTGCCTAAATCCAATGCCAATAGCATAAATTTAAGATGCAGTTTGTGCTATTCTTTCTTTTTAAAACAGATTTAATGTTTGTCAAATGTAGAATTTGGCAGTTCTAGTAAATGCAGCTTTGCTATTAATCCTTGGGAGGTAAACTGAACATAGGTTTCTGTGGGGGTCCCGAAATCTTTGAGATAAAGAGTCTGGGGGTCTACTGTATTTTATTATTTCACTGTTTTATTTTGAGCTAAAAGACAACTGCGTTGTCAAGGGCTTTGAGGATATGCTATAATGCCAACAAGCACATACTGAGCTAATTTTAAATATTCCATGTTTTTTTACACAAAGTAATCTCTGCACGCTGTCAAGACAGTTTTAGCTGCCTGTCCAATATTAGGCCTACCTGCTTGATGTGGTGGCCGCTATCTGACAAAGCCTAAGCGAGGCACAACTACAGAAAAAATTTAGTTCTTCACGGCTTTAGGCCCTTCACTGGGCCTTGGATCAAGCCCAGACCAAAGTCAGTATTAAAATGCATTGACTTCTGCATCACTAAGACAAAATTAATACATTCAACTTCAATTATGTCAATATCAACTTGCCACTGAATATTTTGACGCTGTTCAGAAACCTTCAGTAAGCTGTAAGACTTTCTCGGGCTAATCAATGTATCAGGGAAGAACAGAGACGACCTTCAATTCCTTTATGCTAAAAAATTGCTACGTTCTATCTATGTCTTCTTTAGCAGAATTATTGTCCATGCAAATCATGAAGAGAGACTCGAGAGAAACAATTATTCATTGTAATACTATACCAGTAAAACTGAAATATAAAAAGCACTAAACTTTTTTTTTTTAAAGCTTCTGCCCGTGGTCAATAATTGATATTATACAATTATATATAATTATCAAATGCAATCATTGATAACATGTTGTTTAAAGTTGAAACAAAAATACCCTGAAGATCAAATGATAATAAACATGCTTACTTGCACAATTAGTACAAAAACTTCTAATCACGGAAATCTGTTCAGAAACATAGTTGGGAGTCTTTTGGGACTAACTATGTACAAGAAGGCAGCGGCAGCTGGGACTTTCAAGCAAGCTGGGTAGTGAAAGCCAAATATGTTTGTGAAAGCACTCACAACTAAACCAAGTTGTGAAAAAAGTTTCCCTGCAGAAATCTAACATTACCTGTAACACAGTTAAAGGTGTTACGGATCAAACCGAATACAGTACTTGAAACAAACACCTTCCTGGGTGTGCACCTAATACTCTGGTTGATTTGTGCCTAAGTATCTTCGGGGTCCGTATCTTGTCTTCCAAAAGATCTGTATGTCTGTACATTACTGACGCACTATTTAGCAAAAAGACTGCCTTGGAGGCAAAGAACCTCAGGAGTGCCAGGAGATTTTCAGAGCAAGCCTTCTTACGTATTCAAAGATGTTCAAAACCCGACTGGATACAGTCCTAGGCAACCTGCTCTAGCTGACTCTGCTTTGAGCTGGGAGGCTAGACTAGACAATCTCCAAAGGTCCCTTCCAACTATGTTATGATTCTGTGAAATACCCCCTGGTTGAGGTCCTAAGCCATGGAAACATTTCTGAATTTTTTATCTGGGATTTGAAAAATCCACTCATACAGTTAGGTAAAAGAAAAGTATTCCCTATTAGGGCATAGGTACCAGACATTCACAGAAAACTGAGAAATTCGCAGGCATCTAAGGCATTTTCCACAGGCTGTATATGTTTCTGTTGGTTGCAGAGCTCTCCTAGCCAGTGGCAGTGTACTAGGAATCAGACCCTTCATCTACCCATGCTACAAAGAAACAAAGCCCAAGCATGGAGAACTAGAAAATACAGCTCTCACACAAGGCTGGAAAGTTAGCTTCTGGAACTTCTTTGCTCCAAAACCTCCCTCTATGCTTCCATTTAGTACCACGCATACTTCTATGCAGAAACCACATCTCGCCATTCACGGGCCCTTTCCCAGCAAGAGATGGAGTTGGGCTTGTCTTACTCAACAAAAATACCCACTAATGTTGAAATATAGGCGTGGAGAACAAGGCCGAGGACTTTAAATCAAAAACTGAATAGAATTTTCCTCCGTTCTCAGATGATTTAAGTTATTAGTATTTAAAAACAACTTCTTAAATATCACTTCCTCCAGTCATGGGTGTTTGCAATGTGTAAGAACAGTAATTCTACCTCTCATGTCATTTTCTAACAGGTTAGAACTGATACTGATCGACAGTGGAGCTTCCTTAAAGTCCGTGAAAAAATCCCACCATGCAGATGGAAAACCTTGCTTGCACATCCACTGCTCTATTGACAAAATTATCTTTCAGAAGTCCGGTATTGCCAAATCAGTTATACCAAACCATGCCTTTCCCACCAATATTTTTAATGATAAATTAGTTTTGCTTCACATATAAAATAAGACTACGCCTGTTTGAACACTTGAACCTTAGCAGCAACAACAGTCCTGTGAGGAGAGACTCGATAAACAGAACCCTCTGCTAAAAAAAAAAAATCTACCTCTGACTTCTCCATTCCGGCAACCGCCACTTTAGTTCTGATTATAGTACACATGTAAATAGAAAACGAGTATTCACTTATGCATTCAAATGCAAAAACAGATCTGGATGTTAAAGGTAGAGCATGTGCGATGAAAACTATCAGCTCGATAACCCTGCACTGACAGTCACATCACCAAGCACATGCACGGATACAGCTCCGTACCTAGAAGTACAGGTCTTTCCAAAAGCTCATGCCCTCACATTTTTAGGAGGAGGGATTAGGATTATGACATATCTTGACTCTGCAATCAAATGCTGAGCAGATATATATTTATATATCAGACAGCTGCTTTTTTCATGGTCATCTCTATCATCAATTTAACAGCAAAGAAAAAGCCATTTTCAGAGACCCATAGCTCAGGAACGAAGTAATGAATTAACCCACATTTCAGAATATTTGAATGAAGAAACTGTTGAATGGGCAAGAAACAAAACTAAATGCAGTCTTTGCAAGACAAAAAGAGATTACTATTGAGGCACCACGGGGGAGGTGTAGGGGACTTGACTATTTCCATATTTATCCATTCAACAATTTACACAGATAATTTAGAACACTGTACTGAAACCAAAATTCCCAATTAAATAGATTTTACAGAATAGGGGAATGTTAATTAATGAAAGGTAATTCATACACCCAACTAAGATTACTTAAAAACCTGGAAAGAGAGAAACAGAACGATGCACTCGGCAAATGGAGCCATCAGAAAGATGCCATAAATGCAATGCTATCATGACATCGAAGAAGCAAAGAAAAAAACAGAATATTTAAATTTTCTGAAGCCTTGTAATTAAATGTATAACAAATGCAGCATGCAGAATTCCTGGCTGTACTGTAAAAGGCATAAAATTTATAAAATGAAGGTAGTGATATTATAGCAACACCTTCCCATTTTCATTGCATGCAGAAATGCAAATCAGTTAGGCAGACAGCGAGCTATGCTCTACGCTTGGCTGCATGAGTTATTTCGATACCAATAGTAACAAATAGCACTTACTGTTCGTAGTGCTTTCTATTTTCAAGGTGCTACACAAACAGTCAAACCTCAAAATATAACAGATAAACATTTATCCCTGCGCTTTACAGATGTGCTGAGGACCATACATTAGAAGCAAGGCTGTGATGGCTCTGCATTCACACAACTGGATTTAAAATGCTGGAACAGTGGATCTTTCATAACCAGAATCTTTACAGTCCAGGAAGCATGCAGACTATTTCCTGCCTACGACAGTGCTAGTGCAAGCGTTGTCTTAACAGGTACCTCTCTGCAACTGGAGCTCTGGAGGCACCCTGGCCACCTGTGCCCTACACAGGAATCAAGGTGCTGAGAGAAGTGGGCAACGTCCTTGGAAGGCCACTCTCTGTGGTCTTAGAAAGACCGTGGAGACTGGAGGAGCTCCCCAATGACTAGAGACAGGAAACAAGCCTCCAGCATCTATTAATTATTGTAAAATGCTTATTTTTGCAACTATTTTCCCTTCCTTGTTTTAAGGAGATGGATCATACCTACAGGCTATGTCACATGGCAGCTATGTTGCCAGTCGCCTGTACAGAGCGAAGACGGCTAGAAAGACTTGCACACATCAGTGGGCAGCTACACCCTCTGCCTTCGGGAAACACACGAGAATGCTAATATTAAAACTTAGGAATAATATGCTGTCAAAGGGTTATTCAGAAAGCAAATCAAAATTATCACCTAATTAAAAGTCCCTCTATTTCCACTGACTCCACACAGAGTAGTAAGAGCTCAGCCGCAGACGCAGAGCGGGAGGTGACTATTTAATGAACTGTACATTGAATGAGACGGTCATTTGGTGTCAGCACGGACAATGGCAATCTTCCTTCAGGATTACTAGTTTCCACTATTTGACTTTTTTTGGACACGTCTAATTACATATCTTCTCTTACCTGCCACCTAGCAACCTTAGCTGTGATATAATTAAGTTTTGAAAAAAAACCCCATATATTGGCTGACGTAACAATATGTTTATTTTTTGAGTTGAATAAGTAACGTAATTAAAACCAATGTAAAAACCCCCAGAATACACACATTTCCCCATTTTTCAGCTTATTACAACTGACCAGTCAGGAGGGGTATTTATAGAAATATTTTTCTTTTTTTTTTTTTTTTAAACTTTAGGTCTTACTTATAAGTAATACTAAAGTCTATACCAAATGGCTCCAAACAATACTTTACAAAGTCAGAAAGGATCCAAATTCAGAAAAACACATCTATTACATTCATTTGGGTTATTTTCTTAGAAGAAAAAACCTGACACCTATGTTATCAAAGGAAGGAAACTATTGAAAATGTGGCTAAAATAGCTATATGGGCTTTTTGCTTTATTTTAATCCTTTCTATTTTTATCATCTTTATGCATATTACTCATGTCTTTCAGATTTTATTTCCTCAATTTGCCTTTTTTTTTTCCAGTATATGCATTCTATTGTACCTAATTTTTCTTCCTTTATATTTCCTTAATTTTTTCAGTTCCATTTCCTTGTAGATAAATTTTTCTTGTTTGCCTCCCCTTTATCTACTGTTTTTTTCCAACTCTCCCTCACTTTTTGCAGGGCTTTCCCCTTCAGCCTTTCCTTTCCAGGCTCACACTGCCAGCACCGTCTCTGGAGCAGCTGTAACAAGACTCAAACACAACTTGCCTAGGGGCCCAGGGATATGTCAGCTACAAGATGCTTTGGAGAAAATGTTTTCTTATAACTTAGTAATATCATCACCTTAAAAATGCCAGGAGAACTTAAAAATATTTAGGGTTAGTACTTTAAAATATAGATAATGTGTTTTTAAAAAAAACCACAACCAAAGAACACAAAAACCAAAGAAGCTTTTTCTATAGCAAAGTAGTAAGTCTAGTGGAGAATTAATACCTCACATTTGATGATTTTGAACTTTTTCAGTGTCTGGATCGCTACAAGGGATTAATGGGTCTGTGAAACTGGCTCACCGAAGAAGTTAAGATGTTGTAATAGCTGTATATGGCAGTATCTGTCACTGACTGCTGTACTGTAGGAAGCGTGGAGATGGCATGAACATACCTGGTACCAGTTAAAAATATCATATATACTTTTGGCAGATGTCGCATTGGCTTAAAATTCTACATTAGAAAAATACACGGCTAATTTTTTTTTTTTTTTTTTTTTTTTTTTGCATGGAACAAGTGCTTTGAGCAGTTGTTGTAGTGCAAACATTTACACATACTGAAGTCCATGCACTGCAAGTTAAAGTGGTCTGTTGACACTGTATATCGAGGTAAACCCCGAGTCAAGACCAAGTTTGCTCCCTCTACAGAAGGCGGGGTCCCCCTCAAGCAAACCTTGGTCATACATCAGTCATTCAGGCAGGACACAGGGCGCAGTGCGCGTAGTCGCTCCAGACTCTGCATCAGAGCTGTGCAGACACAGCCATAAACACCAATGGAATTACTTACACTGTCTGAAGTGAAGTCTGTGCATAAGCTTTTGTGTGAACAAGGCCTAACATTGTTTTTTAACATAAAAACATTTTACACAACTCCTCCCACACTTCTTAAAACTGCATCCCTAATTATGGAGTGTGGAGATCTACTATAAGTGATTGATGTTGTTTTGTATGTTGTTATGGAAACAAACCAAGTAGGAGTCTCTGCTTTGCGTATAGAATTTTGAGTCAGATTTTACAGTAAATAACTAAGCTTTCCAGTGTATAAGCAACACCATATGGCCATTAATCTCCACCCAAAGACTATGTCCTCACTTGCCACTACTTGTTAAAATTAAGGTCTTTCCAGGAATGGAGTAAAAATCAATGGACATGCTCCATCCTGTCACTGGTCAGTGAGCAACAAAACGTGGTTGTCTCAATTAGAGACAGTTTATAAATGTGAACATTTGACAAACTCAATCAAAACATTCATAAGAAAGCAATGTTTAAATCAAACTTGGGTTGACAAATTCTCCAGCTCTCAGAACAGAACACCTGTCCTGGGGATGCTACAGCCATAGACAGGAATTTATAGAATGTAAGTTCCCACCAAATGAATGAAATATCTAAGTTAAAAGATACTAATTTCTAAAGTATTATTTTGATATCGAAGATGTGTGACGTGGGTACCTTCCAAACAAAAAGGAGACCAGTGCTCCCTAAGGAACTTACTATTCAATAAACAGAAGTTCGCAAAGAGGTTGCAAGTGAGATGAAAGGTGAAAGCCACATGAAGAAAGAAAACATCAAAGGGGTGTGGTCTAGCAAGAAAATAACAATGCTAATTTTGCTTCTGTGGGAGTTAAATGACCTGGATAGACCAGATCATGATTCCTGTTCTAATCATTTTTGGCTTGTGCATATGGAGATGAGATTCAGCACTGCGTATCTCAATCCAGCCCTGTGTTGTGGCTGTCTCCTCTCCCTGCAGCTGACAATGGGACTGACTATCCCTTTCCTTTGGGTCTCCTCCGAAGACTACTGCAATTCCACAAGGACCCTCTCTGCCACCAAGAGGCATTACTGATTACCTTAGCTCTTACTTTGTACACTCCTGGACAGGTTCCCAAGCAGATAAAAATTGTTCTCCTCAGTATTAAACCCAAAAAGGGAAGGTGCATTCATTTCCTGATGAATTGTGGTACCAAACAGATCGCTCATAAACATAGTGGCCATCATTTCATACATCAGAAGCAGCCCAGTGGTTTCCTTGCCCACTCCTTTGTCCCTTCTTGAAGTCACACCAGAAGCTCTACTGGATTTGCCCAAAGTGATCATTACTAGCCCAAACATAACAATAATCATTACAGGTGGCTGTTTCCTGGCTGCTGAGCACTATCAGGCAGGCTTTAATTGGCCTCGGAGACATGCACCTTGACCTGTCCTGCCATTAAGGCCCATCAGCAAACCCCAGCAATAGAGGGTCCCTCATTTGGGTCCAATGCGTGTTCCCAAACAACACCACAAATCTGCCTTTTTGATATCACGTTGGTTCCTTGCCAAAAAGCCAGCTATTCCACCCCCCCACAGGGCACGTCAACTTCTCTTACAACCCCAAGAGCTGCAGGAGGGGAATGGAAGCTGCCCCAGCCCTGCTTCATCATCTCTTTATTCTGGCTCTTGATTCTACCACTGATCTCAATTTTTCGCTCTCATATTTTTGCTCGGAGGGAGCGTAATGTCACTCTGGTTCGGGTGACAAGCTTCCTCAGCCGTTCCCGACCAAGAGACGCTTCTGCCTGGGAAAACACTAATAATGAGCCTCTTTTGACATTGGATATTTATGGTGCCCTAGCGCCCTTTGCTGCATCTCTGGCTGATTTCTAACCAGGCCTTAATGTGATCCCATTAGTTATCCTGCAGCTTTGGGGACATCTAATATACACCCTGTCTGAGTGTGTACAGCTATGGATATAACCCCTAGAGTCCTCTGCTGCCTCCTCCTAACTCTTCTTACTGCTAATTCAGGCACCAGGCTGGAATCTGGCTGAAGAAACAGGGCTTAAATATCCTTCCTAGTGTACAGAACAAGAGTTTGTCCAGTGCAAAGTCTCTTTCTAATGAAGCATTCAAGAGGACTAGGCAAAATAAACAGTAGTCTTTTGTTCAGGCTTGTTTGCCTGAGCAATGTTTTACAACCTTTGGGCCAAGTTTTCATACTTTCATATTAGAAGGGAAAGCAATGCCTTTAATATGGCACAGGAGGTGAATCATAGGACTTGTAAAATTACAGAGGCAGGTTATAAGGATATTATAGGGTGTTTTATAGGTGATATAATTGCAGTTATTTTTGATAATAAAGATCCATTGAAATTAGGATTTAAATTACACATAAATGTAGCCATAGGGCTGCGCTTCTAAAATCTCAGCTGAGTACTCGATTCTCATCTAAAAGTGAAACCAGGACTGAATACCCAGCAGCCAATGCTGCTCCTCTACAGGAAGAATAACTAATACAGAGGGAGTGAAATGAAAAGAGCTAGCAATGCATTTCCCCCCTAGCATATCAAGCAGGTTTTCATACGGAAGCAGTGGTCATCAATCACTACCTCATTACCAACCTGTCATCTGGGTTTAGGCTAAATGTATTCTGGCTTGCTGCCATACTAAATGTTCAATGAAACATCCTTAAGGCTCTCTACAAGTTCAGCTGAAGTCGCACATGCTATACATCAAAGAGGAACATTAGCGTTATCATAGCTTAATAAATAGTGCCATTCTGGCAATGTAATCCTGTGTTCTAGAGCTATCTTCCATTCCCAGTATTATACTGCTTAAGTAAACAATCTTGCTGTCTTGTGTGAAGTTTATTTAGTGATAAATGCATGTAAAGATAATTAGTCATACTGTTATAGATACACTTCCATCCCAGCTGAAGAACATGAGCAAAAATAGCATAGGATTTTAAAAGCACACAATGACATAATGAACTTTATCTTGAAGCGTCAGTTCATAATTCTTGTCATTGTAGCTTATTACCCAAGTTTCACTGCGTTGGAAAACAACGATGACGGCTGAAGGACCCCAAATCAATGTCTTTTCAAAATAACATTGGCTTGAATATGGAACTTTTGCATACCTCTGGGATGCAATACAGCCACAAAGATGACTGCAAAATATATTTCAACAGCTGTGAATACTACTTGCTTTGGGAATAATTCCTGACTTAAGTAAGGATACTCATAATTAGTCATTCATTTCCATGCACACTTGGAGTACTAATTCCTGAATCTGTTTTCAAATTTAAAAATGCCAATAAAACATACATCTAGATTCTAAAGTGGCAGAAGCTTCAAGAGGCACCTTAAAGCAAAGCCTAATAACATGTTTTTATATACGTGAACCAGTTTGGCTACTGAAAATTATTTTAAAATAATGAAAAACAATCTAGATATTTAAGAATGCTTTTTTTGTCCTCGTACAAAAACTTTCATTTATAAGCACTACATTTGTCATGCAATCAGGCCATATTATTCCTTAACTAAAATATGAGAAATGGCCTCAATATGTTTTGTAGCATGTAGCAGGAAACCTGTTTTGACTAGTAAGCTGGGCTTGTTCTATGCAAAACGCGTTCAACTTAAAACATGGATTCAGGCCCTTACCTATACCTGACACTGTTCCTTCCCATTGTGTATTGACCTAAATAAAACAGTAGCTGCACCAACCCTTGACACAGGTAAAACTGGTAAGGGAGAAAAATCCCATGAGTCAGCACCCTTGCTTTACTAATACAGATGTAAAGAAAAAGTTACATACCAAAGAGTGCTCCCCACATTACATCAGTCAAGAGAAGTTGGGAACACTTTTCAACAAGTAAAGAATAAAAATTGCATGGTGTTTGGGCAGTGTCCTTCTTGAGAAGGGATGGCAGAAGATGCTATTTTCAGAGTGTGTGTCCTGCTTGGCAATAACTGGAAAATGCTGGATGCACAGTCCTTCTCCTGAAGGCATACATACATGAGGAGAGGCAATTCACTTTTTTAACTGAAGTTCTGACAAACTGGAGAGAGAGGCTGCTAAATGATTCTTTGGTCTGAACAAGGCTTATGATGTATATTGCTTGCTTAAACCAGACTCTCCCTTTCCTGTTCTATTGCCTCATCTTCTAAGCCACTTAACTTGGGGTTAGTCTTGGGACAAATCTGGTTGTCTGTGGAGTCTTAGCAACAAAGATTGGATTTCCTGATATACATCTGGAGAATGAACTTGTCCTTTCAACTTTGAGTTGTCTCGCTTTTTGCTTGTCTATTCCACAACCTTTGAGTTCTCTTGTGCCTTTAAGGCACGATCTCTGCTACGAAATGATGATGCTCTAATAGTTGCATTTAGTGCTTGGAAAAGGTGATATGTCAAGAAGCTGTAGTAGTTGCACAATTCTGGCACTCCTGAGAGCAATAAGGGTGTATTTTGTGCAGTCCCTGCTCAGGACTGCAAGGAAAAGCCATGATAAGAGTTCCCTTTTATTCTGCATATTTCTGCATATATGCAAAGGAACAGGCACCAAACTTGCTATTAATAGTAATATATAGCTTAAAAAGCTTACACATATTTCATTTAAGCCAAACATTAGATGCAAAACACATTGCTTCCATCAACTGCTTTAGTAATAACTTTAGAGGAAACAAGATCAGAATTTATATTCTTAAAAGTTATACATTGTTAGGCTGTACTTTTTTCTTTTTTTTACAAAGATACTAAAGAAAAAGTATGCAAAAAAATACATGTTGCATGTGAAAATCTCACTAGATCTTTGACAAAACCAAGGCTGTTCTCATAGGACCAGAGCATTAAACAGTTCTGTCCTCAACTGTAACCTTAATTCAGTGGCATTTTAGAGGTCTTCCACAACACTGTTAGCCAGCTTAACTCAGAAGCTGAAAGTAATCACTAAACACAACAGCAATGGAGAAGGTCATTAAAAGATGCATCAATTCAGGGTCTACTATCATTTTCTTCTGTACAACAAGGGAAGATGAAAAACTGTGCTTGGCCTGTCTACATACCTTGTTTACAAAAGAAGCCTGCAAATGGACTTGCAGCAGGTCTGTCCTCTTGCATGCCTGAAAGCTTATAGACTTAGTTGCGTGACAAAGGAAGTTGGATCCTTCAGTGCAGAAATTATCAGATTTACAATGCTTTTGACAGTTTTTGCTTCTAAAGTTTCAAATTTGGCTTCTAGACTAAATTATTGCAACATCCATGTAGCTTTACTATAAATTCTGACTATCTACTTTTTTAGGTTTGTTTAGTTTGGGTTTTTTTCCCCCCCTCTCCCTATAAATATACTTGGGTCAGGATCCTGTGAGAGCTCGGAAGACTTAGCGTCCAGCTGTTCTTCCATATGTTCTCTAGGCCAACACCTGCTGCAGAGATACTACCAAGACCTCATGGTTGGCAAACTGCTCTAATTCCACTCAGCTTGTAGGTTGAAAGGTCACTCCTTTAATGTAGTCAGTTTGTGGCTTCCACATTAAAGAGAGGGAGTTGCCATCACTGCTGGAGCTCTATTTTATGAAATCCAGTGACAGTAAAACCAGATGCCCTCCACTTTCATAATTGCTTTAACTGTCTAGTATATCTTAGAAAAATAACTTCTAGGGCCTGATGAGAGGACGAGCCAACCTCTCCACGAACAAGAGAACCTTCTAACTCAAAGCTATGACATTACTCAAGGACCCTAAAGAACTGGCTGAAGGCATGGTCTGAGGACAAGATTAATTTCCTCCTCTTTTTATTTCAGAGATACTATGAAAAGAGAATTGAAGATAAAGAGGCTTTTTTCTACTCTCTAACTCCCGCTATAGAGGAGCCCGTAAGATCAAAACATGATGAAGAACAGAGCAGAAAAGGCTGTACGTGAAGAAAGCAAATGAATAGAATCTAACAGGACCTTAAACAAAACTTCCGATAAACAATGATGACCCTAAGTATCTAAATACAATGTGACTACTATGCTGTAGCCCTTCAGCATGAAATTCCGCAGACAAATTAGGGTGTGTAAACAGGTTCAAGGAACATAGCAGTACCTCCTGCAATTTTACTAAAAATTGGCACACCTTATTAAAAACTTTACAAGGTTATACTTTCTTTACACGACAGGAAAACATGTCTTTTTTTCTGGCTGGAGCTTACACACACGTAGGTAATCAGTGCCAAATCCCAAGAGCAAAAATATTTCAGATGCCTACTGAATTAGACAGAACAGAGGAGTAAGAAAGTGGATAAGGTATACACAAATAATAGGTGTAGATTTATGGAAAAGCATAGACCAGAATTTCCAAATATTCCCCATTGCAGAAAAGTGCTCCACAGTTACTGACCTGACATAAGTGAGGAAATGGGAAAGTAGGCTGTACCTTTCCACTGTCCCACCTTACCGATTTCCAAAACTAGAGAAAAGGCAGTTTTCTCTAACACGGGAGTCGGGACACTCCAACTTGTATGAACACTCATTGCACTTTCATGGAGGCGAGTCTGCACCATCATTATTAGCTCTATGTGACCCAAACTCTGTAGCAGCTCTGAATAGACAGGAACCTGACACCGGATCGACACATACAGACATGTATCACAGAAAGAATAAGGTCACTTTATAAACCAAGGGCAGTCCAGAAGACTACCCAGCAACAACATGATGTGTGGAAAAGTAAAATCTCCATCTACAAGTCATGGTTCATTTTCAAACATGCAGCTTACGTAGGGAAAAGAGAATTAGACCCTTTATCTTAAAAGCACATTTACAGCAAATTTAACAAACTTTAATGACATTACCTTTTAATGACACTACAAATGAATTAATTTTCCTGATTTTCAATGTTAAAATTGCATTAATACATTTTTTCACTTTCATTATACCTCTAAGAAAGAATCCTTTATGTTCGTGTGTGCAGTTTGAACAATTGTATATGATGTCAAACCCAAACATTTAAGGGAAGTTCCAGCATATTAAGTTTAACCCTCCTTTCTGTCTCAATGATAGATGCAAGAATTCCAACTAGGTTGATTTTATAAACCAGTTAAATGATTTGTATTCAGAGCAACATTAAAAATCTCCATGACAAAGTGTACTTGAACAAAAATACCCTGCTTGTGACACATCCTTTCCAAGTAATGTGTTTTCATTTTTCACATGTTGCATCTCATTTATTTTATTCAGGCACACATAGTTAAATCTACAAGATACGGTAAGCTTCCAATACCTTTGAAATAATAAATCATTTCTTACAGATGTTTTCACCCACTGCAAGGCTGCTGCTCATTAATCAAACATTATCAGTACCTATCACTGCCCAGTGCTAAACAGGAAAGGCACCTCATTTTGAGTTTTGACTTTTATTCACTGGTTAGTCCCTGACCCTTATACTACCGCACGCTTATTAGAAATATGGAAACCCCTACTGCGCGGCAGATCTTACTACAACGAGTTACACAAGCAGAGGCATAATTTTCTTCGAGAACTGAAGGAAACAAAGTCAAGCTGCTCTTCCAATTGGCAACACAATTACAATCACATTGTCTTCAAAGCTCTTTTCCAACATGTAAGTAAAACCATGTAAGCAAACTATTTCTGGTCTACATCTTTTCATATCTGAAATGTTGAAATAAATATATATTAGGCACTATGCAAGATATGTTTCATTTTTGATAAATTATTAAAATTTCATTTCTGAAAGCAGTACATAGGATACAATACATCTTTAACAGCACAATCCTACAGGGGAAAATTTAAAGCAAATGATGCAATGCAAGTAAGAAGCTACCTGATAAAAAATTTCAACTTCCTTGTGATCACTGAGAAATTTCTGGATTCATGCCAATAATGCAAAGTAAAATTTGCATTATTAAATTTGCTATTTTGGTCGTTACGCTCTTTTTCAAAATATTGGAACAGAAACGAAATTTGGGGAAGCAGCACAAATTGCAAGTGGTTAGGAATGAAGATTTCTGTAGCTCCAAGAAATGGCCTGAATGTTTGCCAGCAAGAACACGGTCTAGCTTCTCCACAGCACTTTTACAGTGCTGAGCACTTTTATAGCCCTTTTAGTGCTAAGTCTCACTATTCCTATATGATAGTAGAGAAGAACGAAGAGTCATCCAGGAGGCTGATAGCCAGAGCCTAAGAATCACTCTCCGCAGAGCATCACACCACACTGCTTCCCTCCAGTGATCTACTGTGGTGCATGATTTATATTTTTGTTATTAACCAAGTGAAAAATTAAAGGCAACGAACGTGGCTTCCAGTTAAAAACAACTACCATCTCCTGCCACAGCTGCAATTCACTCAACTCTCCTTTAACTAAACATTTTGTTTGCATATTCTATAGCTTTCTGAATGAACACTGAACACCACACTTGTATCTATGATTATTCACTCTGCAAGGCTGATTAAACACATTCCATTCTTGCAAGCATGGCAGGTCTACAGAAGTGACTGAGCTACAATGTGTACTTTCTATGCTTCAATACAATAAAGGGCACATTCAGCACATGCAAAGGCCCATATTTGCATTTGAAAAATAAGGAACCAACTTGCCAATGTAGTGGGTGTATTAAGACTCTTATGTCCCTATGATTTAAAAAGTGCTAAGATTCCAAAACTTTCTTTACTTAATTTTATTGGGCTTTCCAGAAAAAGCTGCACACAAAGAAGGCATGAACTGTAACAATTAGGGGTGATTTCTTTAGATTCTATGGACTAGGGGAAGGAAACCATGTTTTTTAATGCAAATTAACTCCAAGCTTTATTATCAAGCAGCTACTACAGCAACAAAACAGGCAGGAACTTTATGCCAGTGATTAGTACAGACACGGCAACCAAGTACCTTATGCTTCTTGCGCAGAATGGTCACTGTGTCTGTCTCCCCCAACCCTGCAAACTTCTTTCTGCTAGCAACAGGCAAGAACTGAAACTCTGAGTGTAAGGAGACAAAGCGGCAATTTAAAATGCCATCATCTGGGACAACTTCAGTATCCATAGTAGTCTTGAACTCAAGCTAACCACACCAACCCCTGGCGCAGCGTGCCATGGCCCCAGCTGAAGGTGCAGAGGAGGCTGCAGGAAGCGGGCTCAGCTCTGGCCTGGGGCTCCCGCATGGGAGAGCTCTGCCAGCCTGCCGGGGCCTTCCCCAGCTCCGCATGGAGCACGTGGGGGATAAGTCACCTCACACGCGGCAGGATCAAATAACTAAAAATGCCTAAAATCTATTTAGAATAGGCACCACAACGCTTCATGCTTCGGACTTGCCCTGTTTCCTTAGCCACCAAGAGTATTTCTTCTTCAATGCAGTTGCAGAATATCAAACTCAGGAGCCACAAGCAACACAAAAACCTGAACAGCTGCTATTTGGTCACCCAAGTATGTAAAATCATCTTCTTGGGAGCATATATTTTTGGTTTTGAAGCAACCCTTATCTAACTCTCTAAAGAAATCTTCTCCCAGATAAAAATTTAGCCATCGTTTTTCATGTACAAAATTGTACTGTGGGCCACAAAAAGAATTGTACTGGGCCATAATAGCAGCATCAAGCCTGTGTTTCCCAGCAAATAGAAAAGCTGTCATATCTGTCACCTGTATATTGAAATAATGAATTGTGATATTTTTGATGTCTAACTACTAAACAATATACCAACTATAAAATTAGAATACCTGTTTCTTTCAGAAGGTATGTTCCGTTCTCATTTAAAAAATCCAATGTATTAGAAAAAAAGCTGTAAGTATTGTACTATTGAGAAATGGTCTTTGATAGCGGTTAATGATTTCATCTCAATTTAAATGACAACCAGGTACTGAAATTTCACTATCTACTAAACTGTTTGAATTTACTTAAAAATACACATCGCACTCAAATAAACAACCATCTATTATCATTAGTCACAAATCAACAATGAATAATTTCTAACAAAAAAAAAAACCCTAAGAAATCTGCAGTGAGTTATTCCATTTTCCATTACATCAGTGAAATAATAACAAACAAAACCTTGACAATTCTTAGAAATGTAGTAATACATCACAAGCTTCCACTTGGTAAGTGACTAGTAATTTCAACACAATTGCAGCATTAATGTTAAAGATGAATTGGTTGAAACCCGTTGATCTTTAAATTCTCATTATTCTTTTTTTTTTCTTGCTATGAAACTAATCACCAAAGATCATTAGAGGGAATGTTGAATCATCATAGTAGCTGCTGAATGCATTTTAACTTTCTCTAATGGTTCATGTTCAGCTTACTACATTTTTAGCACAAATGAATGAACAATAGCCAAAGGATTTCCTGTGAAAGAAAACACTGTCAAGGACAATGTTTGGAAAATATTTTCCTTTGTTAGAGAAACATGTAATTTGTATTAGCATTATCCGAACACTCTGAGTACTTAGTATGCTTATTTCTGTCTTCTTATCTTGTAAACATTGTTTTATAAAGACAATTTACAGTAAATTTAGCATTAATACACTGAAAGCAGTAACAGTACAAACAGTGAATCTTAATTACTGTACATATCCCACACCTTGTGACATCACCAAGAAAGTGCCAAAGTTTGAATATGGTTTGATACTATAAAATGCGCATAGAAGACTATCTATGTGACTTTATGCACAAGGAATGTAAAATTTGATATCAAGCCTATAGGACACACCAGTATGCTACACAAACCCAGAGAAATATTTGCATACATGTTAATCGTTCTTTCAAAAGACTTGCCATGTGATACATACTATAATATTTATATGCTCTATCCTAATTACTTATACAGTCTTAGTAGTCATTAACATATGTATTTACATAGTGTCTTTTAATTTCACAGTAAAAGCAACCGCATGACTGGCATCTCCTAAAAATATAGATTAGAATAGTAAAGAACAATTTTCCAGTATCATGACTACAAAAAGTGGTTCAAAAGCCTGGATAATCTCTATCCACTCAAATTTCGAGACACAGCACAAAAAATATTTACATAGCTTAAAGATTACTTACTACAGTGTACATGTAAAATTTTCTTCTCAGATATTTGTTGCCTTTAAAAACTACCATCCCATTAAAACTAAAGAGATCTGAAATGCACCTCTACCATGATGGTAGAAGCTATTGTATTGGATAAGAACATTACAAATACAACTGGAATAGGAAAGCTTTTCAATTAATACGTTGAGCCCGAAGGAAGGACTGAGGGATTCCCTCTGGCACAGACCACAGGCAAAGAAGGCTACAGGTCTCAGAAGGCCCTCGGACTATGAATCCCACCCAGACAAACGGAATCACTAGTGAGCATGCCCCAGGTTGTACGAAGGACCAAAACTGGCCTCAAGCACACCCAGGTGTCAGGATTTTCCCCTGAAATGAGGTTACTGCCCTTGATCATAACAAAGTGTTCCTAGATCAACAAAGGCCCCGACTACGAAGCAATGCTGAAAAGGACAGCAGGTGACTGAGAAGCACAAGAGAGCCACCAGGTCAGACGGAAGTCTTGAGCCCTGCCCATGCCCAGCGGTGGCTTCCTAGGGACCACTCTCCCGCAGCAGAGAAGTGACAGCGCAAGAAGTTTTCCTAAAGAAATCTCGAAAAGTCCTTCAACAAGTACTACAAATCCACTGCACAAATCCAGGTTTCATCCTAACTTGACAATTCAATTCAACAAGTAGATACACCCCTTGTTGAGTGGGCAGTGAAAGGAATATGAATTCAGAAACATTATATTTATGAGACATAAATGTGTACAGGAAGACTGCTTAAAACTTTAGCACAAAAAAGTGCTTGCCATCTTCTCTCCAATAATTGGGACTAAACGAGTGAGATTTTGATACACTGCCTACGTCTGTACAATCTTTAAAAATAAAAAAATTAAATGCAACAAGCCTAGGTTTTTAACCAGCCTTTTACCCTTTGAAAGCAAGATGAAGAAAAGTAAGGAATTTCTAAACCTGTTGTTTAAATTTCATATTGTGTCAATCCTTCTACAGTATTAGGTAGAAAAATGTTTCAAAAAGTGTTTGATTGCTTTAAATACATATTGGACCACACACACTCTCCTTACAAGAAAAGAGAGCTCAACTAAAGTAAATGGATACGCACCAACTTACCAGTGCTATTTTAGATGGTTGTTCATTCTGTGTCTGAGTATTAATGTGGAAGTAAAAAGATGGCAGCATAATTAATACTTGTACATCTAAAAGGCTCGTGAACTTTCAGAAACAACAGGTAAGGAAGCAAAGCTCATTTCTTTAGGTGTAAAGCACTGAAGTGTGTAACATTAGAATATGAAAATGCAGTATCTAACATCACCATTTTGTTCAGTATTTTCTTGTCTTATGTACTTCTCAAACCTCAAAATGCTTAAAAATAAATGCTTGAATAAACTTCGGAAAAGTGCTAAATAATTTTAGATTAATTAATCTACTAAGATATTAAAAAAATTAACTACTCTTAAAAAATATGAATCAAATTGATTTTGTCATTATATTTAGATGAGCACTTCTTCAGGGAAACTGTCCAGCACCTTGGAAGGAGACAGGAGAGTGTTTTGTAAAACATGTGCAGGAGAGATTGTTATGCTAAATAGTTTTTTGGTAGGAAAGATAAGTAAATAAGAGCATGAAAATCTGTGTAATTTGCAAGTGAATAACTTAAGGATGCCCAAGGGCAGATTATTAGTATTTTTTTAAAGTGTCCTAAGACTATTAATAATAAATAAGCTGGTTTGTGCATCTGAGCCCTAAAAGCTTTCAACTGCCTGCTGCTTCCGATGTGTATTAGGAATGTTCCACCAATATCCAGAGCAGCAGTGAGGTCTGCAGAACTGGAAGAACAGCTTACTACAAATGCCAATAGCAGAAAAAGATGCCTCAAGCATCAAAATTCTTGTACGTATGTACATTGTTGGTCTCCAGGAAAGATGGTCCACTGGGAATAAAAGCAAGTTCAAACATCTGTTTATAAGCATGTAAGAACAGGTTCTTTCACAGAGTTCCTTTTCTACTATAACTATACTCCTTTTGCTTTTTAATAAGAAAATGGTTTTAGATTAAAGAGTAGCAGAAGATGTGAATAACACAAATATTAAGGACCACTAAGCTTTGTACGAGAACCAATTTATGGTGTAATTTGTTTATAATACTCTTCACATGATATATGAAAAAATTAAGAAATGTGGTGTTATAGAAGGGTGCATTCATTCTCCAAGCTGTAAGCCATGAGCTAAGGCTCTCCAGGAGGTAGACTATAAAGACGTCCTATACTTGACTGCACAGACTTGTGCAGACCTGCTTCCTTGGGACTTCATTTCATGCAGTTGCAGTTCAATGTGCAGTTTTGATCCTGTTCTGTACTAAACTGCAAATGCATCTATCACTGACCTTCTCATGGATCTTTATTTAAAAAAAAAACCCAAACTTTTTAAATTTAATTTTAAAATTATCCTAGTTGCTGTAAGGCAATTGTGAAATATTTTAGATTGGCTTTGTTCAAATCCTGATACTGCACTTCATCACTGTTGCTCTTCAAACTGTTCAAAGTGCTCTCTGACTTCATGACTCATTTTGGTGACTTCATTCTCATTATATTTAATACCAAAGTATTGCAGCTTTTTGCAGCTAAATGGATTTGGATATTTTGTTTTGTCACAATAAAATGTAGTTCCAAGTGTTTTCCCTGCCTCTCCAGCCTCTATCATTTCTTACTGCATAAGGATACTGATACCCGAAAGGCCATTGTTGTCACCATTTAAAATTCCGGGTGAAAAGCACCGTCTTTGCAAGCTTCTGAGACAGTGACAACGCCTGTCTACAAGCATCAATAAAACCAACCCAGAAATTAAGCTAGGCACGTATTTATTTTGAGTATCATGTTTCCAACAACATCATTCTTTCCTGCACTGCCTTCCAACTTATTATTTTTCTCCCCTGCTTGTTGCGGTTTAGCTGGTCTTTAGGCTTCCGCTTCCTTGCAGCAAAAACTGTAAAATCTATGAAGTGTCAAAATACTTCTGAAATTATAAAATAATACAAAACAACACCAAAAAACCCTCCAAAAATAGAGTTGAAGATCCTAGGAGCCTAAGGCCGTGCAATGCTTGTACTACAGTTCCGTATTTAACCAAGATGCATTATATTTTACAGGACTTGCTACATTACCGCTGAGTCAAACAGGTCTTTGCAACGAGGCCTAAAAACGTAATTTTAGGGGAGACCTTAAACGCTAAGAAACAGAAAACAATTCTGAAAACCAAACAACCAACAGATAAACCCTGGAGATGTTTTCAAATGACTCTGCCTCTAAACTCTTCCCATTGGAGGTGATAAGTGAAATAGCCAGTGAAGAGAAAAGAAAACTCAGAAATACAAGGTAAAACAAAACCAAAGCAGCAAACAAATAAAACTCTCTTCACAACCTGAAATGAGAACTATTTTGAATATGACATATTTCCTCCATAAATGTCTGTGCTGGCCATGGGCCTACAGGCCCCATATGCAGATTTCATGTCCTCCAAATTTAGTTTATGAATCAGGAGTACGATGCACAATTTTTTCCTATAGCACAAGCAAAATGAACATCTGTTCACTTTTTGCCATGTAGGTTTATATCTGTGTGGGTGGGTGTGAACAGAGCTCTTGATGTGTAATATTCTTCCCATCTGCACACCAGGTGGCACTGCATAGTTAATCAGAAGATAATAACAGGCATGAGGCGATTACTTACTTTTTGGGGAAGAGACAGTAAATCAATCTCACAGGGTTTTTTTTAAAAACAAGGTACATCAATGCTTGGACTTTTAATTTCGTTTTTTGGTGTGTAATTTCATTCCAATCAATGGAATCATCTGATTATATTACTGTTTGAATGCTATGTTAATTAACTATGAATGACTGCAATTATCACAAAGGTTCTTTCCACAAGGGATTTCATTTTTTTCTTTTTTATGTACAGTTTTAACCCCTGCAAGCAGGATATACTATTTAGGATACATCCAAGCAACAATCTGCTTAGACTTACTCTGTATGCTCATCTAACCTACCATTTTGCAGTATTTAACAGAACCTCTGAATACCCTAATCCAATAAAACTGACTTTATAGCAATTCAACATCACAAGATGGAGGATGAAACAAGAAAAAGAAAGCTTCATTACTAGTTACA
The DNA here is from genome assembly GCA_013398915.1 of Dromas ardeola. Taxonomy (NCBI): domain Eukaryota; kingdom Metazoa; phylum Chordata; class Aves; order Charadriiformes; family Dromadidae; genus Dromas; species Dromas ardeola. Next base: position 88,622 of record VYZM01003145.1, on the reverse strand, counting down.
TTTGCCCTATAATGAGATGTTAACTAGAAAGTTAGCGCTGCAAGTTTAAGCCTGCAGACACTAAAGTTAAAGTGTCTAAGCAATATCTGGGAATGAGGGCTTAAGATTTTTTTTTTTAATATTTTACCAAATTTTTGGTATAATCTTTGAAGATATATTCTTATCTGACCTTTATATAAAAAGAATGCAAATGTTATATAAAACCCCTATGTTATGGTAAAATATTACAGAAGAAGGAGAGAGGTTTGTGTAAAAGTCTGCAGAAAATATGTTTATAGTGATAGCCTTTCTATATATTTGTTTGAGTCTCACATGAAACGTCTTTAAATACTTTAAATATTTAGGTCATTCATTTTCATTCAATTAAACAGTTGTATATAAAAAAAAGTTTTGTATTTTCTCCTTCAAAAAGAATATACAATGCCTTATGGAGTCTTAAAAGACAGAACCACAGAATCCTGTTTTCCAAAGAATATAGCAGAACTTCAAGAAGGATGAGTAATAAAAAGTCTAGTATTTCTGCATTTGCTCTGATAGCCAAGCGAGACACATATCCGTAGACATTTTTTGTAAAAATCATACGTATTCCACCCTGAAAGTCAACCAAGAAACACAGTAACACAAAGAGTTCAGACTAGTCTGTTCTCTGTAAGATACCCTTTGCTGCCTTACTTTGCTGTCTCTGAGGACCATGTGCCCTCTCCTCTAGCCCCTCACCCCATCATTGATTTCTCCTTTTGCTCTCAGCATGCTGATTCTCATTGCCCTGAGTCTCTATGGTGTTTACAGAAGGCAGCAACTGATGCAAGACCTTTTTTTTTTTAATAGCAAAATTTTCAAACTGATTTGTCATCTCAATGACAAATTCTTCACAAACATTTCATATCAAAAAGCAGAGCTGATTCTAGGTAGAGTATGTTGAGTGTAATCTATCAAATCTGGAAAGTATTTTTTATTTCTATGCATACTTTTAGAGGTTAGTTTTAAAACTTCGAAAGTTCAACTGGGAGATTTAACTCCTATTCATAACAAAATAAAACCAGAAGGCTTGTAACTGGAAGATAAACAGAATTTTAAAATTAAAATTTTCAAGACTAATTCTACATCTTTAATTCTTAATCAAGATTTTTAATTGCCCATTGAAATAAGACTGAGTAAGTTTAGAAATTGCACCAAACTAAATGACAATGAAAAGAGAACCAAAAAATACAGTAGGGACTCCCAGAACGTATTTAGCAGGTTGTTCCTCCCTCCGTTTTGCTGCTGCTTTTTAATCCTGTGAAAAAAGTCTCATGTGTGCTATTGTCTATCATTACTTTTGATGTAAGAAACTGAGATTCATGGCCTACCCTTTAACACGTTAGCTGTAATCTGAAATCAGGAATGCTGGAGAAAAATATAAAAATGGTCTATCGCTTAGGTCCTTGTATGCAAAACACAAGACACATCTATTGCTAGATATTGCAAAATACACATCTTTGCAGGGAGAAACTGAGAGAATGTAAGAGTAAATGATGGACAGGGAAGAGACCATTCACATATTGATCCTCTAGAAATGACCAGAAGTACAGTATAAGGAACTAGTTGGACGCAGCACAGATCAGACAAGGCAAAAACAGGAGACTGAAGGAACTACCAAAAGCAAGAAAGGTAACAGGCAATCCTGTGACTGAGATTCACCTACCATTTGTGCTGAGGTTCTGCTACGATGGCACTGTTGGCTTCCAGTGTGCCATTGGCCACGTTGATCTCTTTCATTACTGCTCATCCTACGAGAGCTTTTCCTCAGATCTAATCTTTGCTAGTTCAACACATGCCCTTGTAACCCCAAATTCTACATCAGTCTCTACAACATTATACACACAGTTACAACCTAATTGGGAAAGATATGACGGTGCAAAATAAAATAGTATGGAGATAAGGTATGACTCAGATTGAGACCCCAGAAGCTGCTGGTGACACATACCGGCCATCTGTTAATTTTCAGGCCTGGTACAAGGTGTTTTTCTGAGTTTCAAACAGTGACCCAAACGCACCAGCCCTACTGGCTGGATAGGGTCTTTTACCTTTACATAAACCATCGAAGTCTCAATGCCTCAGTAAGCAAAGACTTGAAGCTAAGCATCTTTTTAAATTATTATTTATTTTAGAGTAAGGCTGTTAACCTCTATCAATTTGTGAACTTCTTAGGAATTCTTTACCCTTCAGGCCTGAAAACCGAGCAAATACATTGACTAGAGCACACTTTTAATACTTTTCCAAACAACTGTCATAAAAGTCTTTGCTATTCATTTTTCTTCAATATGGTCACTTGCTAGAAGTGACCAAACCTCAGTCACCTATGCTTTACCTTCCATAGACTCCACCTGAGGAGTGTACTTTCCCTACCTCATGTGACATTCCCAGAGAGCAATAGATTTTTCCTGACACATAACCGTGAAGAAAATAGCTTTCAAGTTTTCCTCGCATCTCCACCTGCCCTGTATTTACAAGTGCTCTTCCATTTCATGAATCACACATGGACTCTTGTACAACCCTGACTGATAAATTCTTGAGTTCCATCTCATTTGCAAGACTAAAGATGTGCTCTTCAAAGTCACATTGCTAGGAAAAAAAATCCTCTCACAGTGTACTCCCTCATCCAACAGGGACTTCATCTTCTTTTACACACCCATTCACTTTTTCTTTCTTCCGCTAATAAAGAAAATTGAAAACTACCATGTTTATTTTCCATCAAGTTACAGATTCATTCATAAGAACATTACAACAACATTTACCAAAAAAAAAAAGCTTCTATTTTATGTAATTAGTGTTCTCTAATTATTTTACTCACATGATTCAGGGTAATGTTCAAATGGGACATATCACTGAATACATGTTTGTTCAGGAGGCAAAGAACACAAAAAGAAATACAGTACGGACTCATTACGGAAAAACTGCTGTTGTTGAGAGTTTATAAATGCTCTATTGCATTAATATAGCTAACCCTAGAAATCTGTAACCCCTTGGTTTGTCCTCCGTCTTTGACTACCAGTACACAAGGCCACATTACTGCCCAGTGCCTTACACAGTACTGTAGAAGACAGGTGACAGGCAGACATGGGGGTACAGACAGGGACCAACTTCATCATGAATGCAAGGTAGTTTCAAATAACAAAACTTTGTAGGAACACATAATCCTTCATTAGCATTTATACCCTCTGTTTCCTAATACAACCAGTGAACACATGGTTTACAGGAGAATTATGCTTCAGATACCTTCTCTTGTTTATTGAAATTCTGTCTGTGTCCCTTTACCTAACATCTGCATGCCACAATGTTGTCTATACATATTTCTAACCAATAATATTTTGTATTAGGATAACTTTCTTAAGGTCAGAAAATAAACCCATACATAAAACAAACATTCCAATCCTATGTGTAGTGCTCAGTGGTCATTTTTGCTAACCAATAATTGAACTGTTATTTTAAATTTCTGAGTCACAAATGCAGGGGAATCATGCTGATATTCCAAAAAAAAAAAAAAAACCTGATAATTTTTTCCTAAATGCTAGACTCTAAGAAAACAAATGTTTATTTATGAATTAATCCCTCATTGGTGAGATTTTGCAAAGCAGTTTGAAAGGCATAGATTAAACCAATAAAGAAGATAAACTGGACCATTGCCTTGTATATTATTACATCAAAATATGACACATCAGAATTCCTATACATGGAAGGTGTCTATAATGTGAGGATTTAGGATTATATAAATCACAACGCTCTGTACTATAATCACATGACAGAATAGACCTGCAAAGCTTATTAAACTGCATACCCAGATGGTAAACAACAGTTGTCACTGTACTAAGAATTACATCTCTGTAATCAATAATAGGAAGGAGGAACAGTTGGACAACTTGTTTCCTATTATGTTCACTTAGGCAACGTCTAGATCAATAAAGAGCATTAAGCCTCATACCAACTGTAGACGATGCCTGCTCAACATGCCTATCATATGGTAGCGATGGGTCCAGCTGTACTTCAAAATACTTGTAAATGGATAACAATTCTAATCTAACATTAAAAAGAAGTAATAATTCAAATAGCAGGCAGGTGCAGGACTTCTTTAGCATACGAGAGAAGACAGACCTATGATGCCAGTTTTAGTATAAGTCAAAGTCAGCTTATTTTGTTGACCCATCCCATAATTACATTTCACTACAGCCTATCTGAAGGACGTTACACGTTTTATATGGAGGAAAGAAAAAAAGCAACCAAGCATGGTATCGCCGGCTTACATATCGACTCAGTAATTATGTGGGTATAGTAAGCTTTCAGCAAAAACTGAAAGCTGAATTTGTGTATCACTCTGGGCCAATATGGCAATTAATTACAAGTAATTTTTTTAGTTCATTCATTTTTTAACTATTTAAACAAACAATAAATCAACCCATTCAGCTATATTCTTGTCTTACTTAAAAAACTATCATATACGTCTGAAAATTTTAACATATAACTGTCTGAAGACAGCTAGATTTAGCTTCAGCTTCCTGTTTTTCAAATTCTCCTTATATTCCATACTTTCACAATGTATCAAATTGAAACTGTCTCACATCATGTTGTTAACACAGATACAAGTCCCAGTTTATTCTTAGACAGCATTCAACTTCAAGATGACAAAACACAGGACAGTGAGCTCTTCTTACCTATCCCAATAAAAACTGCTTCATAGCCGTCTTCTTTCAAGGTACAGAGTGTCATCCCATCCACTGCAAGGCCTTTACTAAAAATTATCTGAAAGAATTAAAGATTATTTGCTTTTAATGTGATAATGTGTAAATAATTTCTATCGTGTCCTGCATACAGACATCTCGCAGGATCTTCTAGTGAACAAACAAAGCAAATTATTTTTTTTTTCCCTTAAGCCAGGCTTAAAAGGCCAGATTGGCTCTGATTTAAGCAAGTGGCCCAAACTAGACATGGGTAAAAGGTACCTTCAGATCATCCTCAGATGGGGGCCACCATGGGCTAGCTTGGTTTCTGCTGTAAGCTAAAACAGTTAAAGCAAGCTAAACAAATGAACAAAGCCTGTCTATGAAACACAATACTGAAGTAAAGCGGGAAATGGCAGTTTTCTACTGGGAGCAAATCGCTGTATTCGGTGCTGACTACATAAAGTTGTATTCCCATGTGAAGATAAGAATTTAGGAAACATGATGTGGAAGCAAGACCGTCCTTTAGGGAATATGCCCTAAATAGATCAGCCAGCACAGCAACTGAAAAACAAGCAGTTTAGGTTATTGCAGAAACATTAGTGAAAGTATGAGCCTCCAACAGAGAAATAAAGAAAATAAAAGACATGAGCTATTCTGTATTAACGGGGGTTCTGAACAGAAAATGAAGCAATGTTTTCCTGCACTTGGTAGGTCTCCAATGGCGCAGAATGCAACACCGGTCCTGAAGGAAGGATGATATTATTGTGCTGCGCTCTCAAAGCTCACAGCCTGAATTTTTTGCACTGAGACCACAAGCTAGAACACCTTTATGCCAAAAACCCTCAGTGATGCCAATGGCGTTTTTGTGGATGCAGAAAACCTGCCTGCAAAAGACTGGGCCAGAGATAGCAGTAAGCCTGAAGAATGTTCTGTGCAAATTGCAGCACACTTTACTTGTTCGTAATGAAGCAGACTGTTCTGCGTGGTAAACTAACAAAGGTTTTTCAAAATCATGAATGAGATCAGTTTTGAGTTAAACTTGCAATTGTTAATTCTAATTTAGACAAGCAACGATGCCCAGAGTGCAATGACTAGTATTCATTTATTGAAAAAAAATAAGTCACAGTAATAAAAACGAACCTATAATCTATATTTGTTTCAGTTCAACTACTATTTACTTCCAGAAGCAAAAGCTGAAAAGTTTTTGCAAAGTAATGTTCCACCACCAGTCCTGCTTTGAGCATCCACTGCACCGGTTCAGCAACTACAGTTGCTATAAGAGCGAGAGGAGGAAGAGTGTTTGCTGCGTGTTCAGCAAACCAACTACAGCAGCCTCCTGCGTAGAGGTCATGCAATTGAAGATACACACACCTTCTGCTCGTCTCTCCTAACCCTAAGGCTTTTGAGCACATAAAGTGTGTGTGATTCTTCTTCTGATATTTTGTACTTCTTGACACGGGTATGTGTGTTTTTATTTCCGTACTTTAGACTCTCTGAACTTGAACGTTTTCCCCCAGTTTCTTTATATCACTTGTGTATTCACTTTACAAAATGCCATGTTCTATTGTGTAAGCATTATACTTTGTGATCTTAACAGTTTCATCTTCATGGCATTGTATATCTTGTTTGTTATTGAATCTGCCTGTATTCCATTTAACATACTTTTCTTACCGGTGGGAAAAAAAAAAAAAGGCAGACATAAAATACAGTGTGCAATACCTAAAAAAATGACTTTTTTTTTGTCTTTGGAGATTTAGTATGAATTTTATCAGAGGTGCAAAAAGCCACGTACAGTTGTAATCCTTTCAAGAACACAGACTACATCTTCACCAGCAACAAAATACCCTCCCTAAATTGTCATTACATTTTTTTATCCTATTGTGTACATATGTTATGAAAACCTAATGAAGGAATTTAAATGGCAATACTATTTTATGTGGGGATTCATAATACTCCCAGGGCCTAGCTCTGTAATCCTTATTCAGCTGACTAATTCTTACTAATTTCAGTAGAATTACTTGAATAAACAGCACTACTGAGCATTTACACAATACAGCACCTTCCACCACAGATTGGAAATGCTTTAAGTAAACACCAGAAAATATTTCCAGCTTATAGAGGTATAAAGTTAAGGTACTTAGTTAACCAGCTTGCCAAAGGGTCAATTGCAAACCAATGGCACAACTTGGAAGCAAATTTACATTGAGATTCTCTGCTGCGCTTCAAAACTGCAGAGGACTTGCAGGCCAAGATGACATGGTGGCTCTGTGAGTCCATTCTGGAGACCTCGTCATAACTGGGAGCCATGGGGAACCGAGTTTGGCAGAGGGTTCCCAGGAGCCTATGCCCAGCAATTTTGTCTAAAATTGTCTCAGTGCTCTGGTTTTAGCCCCATCCCTAACTCAATCTCCATTCTGTCAGTCTTTTCCAGGCTTGCAAAGGGATCTTTAGAGTAGAAAAATAGACCTGTAGCATTTAAAGCCTTATCGTACATCTTACCAGCATTTTTATAAAACCTGGGTAGGATGAGGTTCTCACTTGGGTCTTGTGATCACAGTCTATTGCTTTTACAATATGAACCAACACAGAAGATTCCAAGAAGAATTTCTTGCTTCACTGAATGCTTTAGTATCATGTTAAAAATATATTATCCCTCCTGGTACTCAAAAATTTGATCCAGTGATGCATTCTACATTTGTAACTTCTATTAAACTGTGCAGCCATTGCAAATACTATCTAAATCTTCAGTGCAAGCCCTAAATTAACAATAAAGCAATGTTCCCATTATCTATAACAACACACATTTGTTTAACAGAATAATGCATAACTATTGCTTTCCAAGAAGTCAAATGACTGTTATTGTTTATAATAGATGATCATGGTAACACTTTGTTTAATTTGATGCATTTTATTATAAAATTAACTTGGATGCAAGACTGTATGATAAACCATTAAGAAAAAAACTCAGGGAGAGGGAACAAAAGGAGAAGTATCAAATATGAATGCTTTAAGTGGTGCCAAACTTGCATGAAAAAAACTCGATTAAAAAAATCAAATCATTCCAATAGCTACATTGAACCCCTAAAGCAATTTAGGAATTTGTTTCTTACAGACAATTAATCACATGCAGGCATGCCAGATGAGAACTATTGATTGCCCTTTTCCAAACTAGTGGCATTCAGACAGGAGACAGACAAATGCCCTGAGCAAGAGGAAGCATCTTCCTGCCTCTGTCTAGCATAGCTTTTAATTGTTCTTTACTAATGTGCATGACATTTTGCTGTTAATCTTTGGCAGAGTTCTTGTTCTTTTTTCTTTGAGCTATATATAGGCAGGATATATTTTTCATTACCTTCACTCCAAGATCCTTCATAAGCTCGGCTTCGAAATTCACTACATCATACGGCAATCGGAACTGGGGGATTTCAGATGTACTAAAATAAATAAAAACACTTGTGAAATACTTCCAGCTATCAGGAAGAAAAGATTTTTTTATTTCTTAAAAATTCAATAGTTATAACACACCTTAGTTAATTTTCATGTGTGCGAATGGAAACGTGCTGATGCTTGACTGTTGTCATTTTTAAATTGTTAGAGTCACAAAACAGCATTATTCACCCAATGCTAAAAATATAGGCCAAGAAGGCAATACCTTGAGGCCAATCCGGCCCCCACTTGCATGTGACCATTTAACATATGTTAAGCTTGGGTCCAAAAGAGCTTCAGCTCTATTCCTTTTGTTCACCAGAATATATAACGCTAAACATCCATTTAAGAAAAGATCTCATGGCTACTAAAAGCAAAGTGATCTTCTAGCAATGATTCAGTTAAGCTATCCAATAAGAAAGAATCACATTTCCCATACGTTTTTTTAAAAAGTATTGCATATGGTATTTTGAGCAATGGTATTAAAAAACTGTACCCTCCTCCATTTCTACTTCATAAATTTTTTATGATCTCTCAGGATGGACAGTCAGTAATTTTCTATCAGCTCTTGGTTTCGAGTCTGTTTTTTGACGTCCTGTTTATTAGCTGGCATTTTTTCCTCCTGAGGAAGTTTAGAAATGACATCTTCAAGTTCCCAGAATCACAGATCTCCTGTATGGGAAAACTGCAGTGCCAGCATAGAATCTCAGTTTATATCTACTAGTACAGTTTTTTTATCTCCAACAAAAGAACATCTACTTATGCCAGTTCCAAATCTCTGCCGTAAAACACATTACAGGTAAACACAGTGAAGTTCTATTTTAGATACTTTTGTTCAATGAAGATAAAAAAAAATGAATATGCAGAAAAGTGGAAGTCTCTCCCCAGATATTTTTAAGCATCAAACAACCCAATCTGTTTTCAAATTAATGGATCTATAATTTACATAACAAAGCACTCGCACAAGAGATTAACTGTGGCTTTATTTTACATATTGTTAGTGACCACATCGTCTTTAACACCTAACTTTGACAGGCCAGAAGGATTTCATTTATTTTAAGTTGCATCAACTTTAATTGTATTGATAAGAAACTGATGTTCCTCCTTATCATTTCTAGTACTGCCCTTTTTTTACCTTTCATGACCAGTGTACAATGAAAAGTGTTTTAAATATCAGATATAATAAATGTGTCATGACAATACAACTTCCATAGGTCATGCTAAGTAAAAAGGTGTCTGAGGCAGAAACTAACATAGCAATATGATTCTGTAACAGAGATTCAATAAAGAAATCTAATTAAAAAATGGAAAGTTCTATTTTCCAAGCCACCTATATATTTGTTGAAGGCCTGTCATTTCCATGAAAACATGGAGATGTCTTAGAAGAACGCAGAAGAGCACCGGCTGTGTTATGTCACTGTCAGAATTTGTAAACAATTTTTTTCTCTTATTAAACATTTCCTTACAGTTTTGTGCTGTGGAGTATACCCACATACATATATATATATACACACACACATATAAATGTACATATATGTTCATATGCAAATGCACAGAGTTCTGTGGGGACACATGCACATGTTTACCACTTTTACCGGCTGCATTTTATGAAAATCACCCGGTACATCAATAATTCTGATACAATTTCTTTCAGCAGCCAAAGACAGTCTCTGACTCTCCAACGAAGAGACAAAGGGGGAGAAGGAAACGGGGCAGACGTGCAAGAGGGATGCAGTGGATGGGAACAGTGTTCCACAACTCCACCTCTTCCTCAAATCTGATCCAAGTTAGAGGTGCTTGGGCAGGTGCTTGGTGTTCCTCAGTGATCCCAAATTACTTTTGCTCAAGGGACACCCTTTTGGCCTAGTGAGAGAAATATTTTGGTATGTTGTAAACCAGTGGCATAGATAGGAGCACGAGCAGTGAAGCTTGTTCATGGTCTCTAAGCAAGAGTGTGATCTGCTCATGCCTACTCTACTATAAAGCATAAATTTTACACAACTGGTGAAATGTAGGAAAACCTGCCCGTGAATGTGAAAAATTCAGCTGTGCTCAGACAACCACAGACTTATGCTATGCTTAAATATCACACCATAGGAACTACAATCACTAGACACCTTTCTAGTGTTGCAATATTATTAAAGGTAGCTATGATGCAACATGTATGTGAAGGAATACCCTAGGTAAAAACACTTAAAAAAAGGCAGAGCAAACCAAAAAAGGGCATAAGCACTGCCCTTCCAAGCTGATTCCAAATACAAAATAAATTTGGTCTTGTTAGCCATTTGCAATAGTTTATGAAGCCTTGAAAACACACCCATCAATAACCTAAACTTGTTAAAAGATGTACTGCAAAGCCTTGCAAATGAAATAATGGATGATTGCTGCCACAGGCCAGCCTCCCTTCTGTTCCAAGATTAAAGTAAGGACAAAAGGAATTGATGCCCTTAAACCAGATGTGAAACTTTCTACAATGAATAGGAATAAAATTTGACCTTGATTGCTATGTGTATTTAAGACTCAGAAAAAAGAAATACATTTTAAAATGCACTGTTTGACCATTAAGGATAGTAACAGCACAGAACAGGCAAAACTTAGTGCAAGGCTTTTTGCAGTGGAACAAACAGACTAAGCTTTATTTTTAAATTCAGCTTAAAACATGAAGAACAGATGCAACTTAAGATCACGTTGCTTCAAATATGCAAGTACACAGTAAGCACCTGCAGCACTGTACGCAACTGCAGAAAGTACCGTATTATATTGCTGAGTCCAACCTGAATCTAACCTACCACCAAACAAAGGTTCATTGTTAGAAACATCTCATTATTTCTTACTACTATACAGCAGCAAAACTGATTTTAAATCTGGTATTTATGAAAACATGTGCTACTCAACAGGTGAATAGGTATTTCATATACTAAATTTGCAATCCTCTATGGCAACCAGTTTAAGTAAAACAGCTCCACGGTTAAATGCCTACGTATTAACACCTTGATAATTAGGTAGAATACTTCTGAACCTCACTGGGAAAAATGCAAGTAATCAGTTCACCTTCTCCAGCATTGATTCTCTATCTTCCAGAGCACTGAATAAGTATTTGACATTATGACATTATGGATCAAATTCATTAATGGTGTCAACTCTATTGATTTCAGTGATGCTGCAGTGAGAAATGCAAGCGCGTCACCCTTCTTTCTCTGTTTCTTTTCACTTTTTGTTTTGTAAACACTTTAGGGTGAGCATATCTTCAACATATAAAATTTAATTTTTATTTTGAATGGGTTGATATCCACTACTCAGTTCCTGAAATATTTTATCTTATACTTAGGGATTCCAAAAAATTTATAAGATATGATCTCGGGTATTTTTATAGTCGTAAAAATTGATTTTCTAGCTTAGAGGACCTGATACCATGCAAGTATCAGCCAAGTGTTCACTATACAGGAAAACCGCAAAGGTACCTTCCTTTGTGTATTTGCAATTTGTTGAGGGTTGAGAATTGCAGGGGCTTTATTTCACTCTTATGGTATGGTTTACTACAGCTGCAAGTCCAGGCACACATGGTGGATTTATTCACTATCACCTTTATTTGCATAAGGTAGTTCATGAAAGCATTCAAAATTTAAAATCCTCCATGAAATTAGTGTCTGTCTAAACCATTTTAAACATCTACTAATTCTTTCACTATGTAGAGCTACAAGGACTTCATCTTGTTTTAAAAGTTTTGGACAAGGGAAAGTAATTCCTGACAAATGTTTCTAAAATGTTAATTTGATAATAAATATTGCACCCTGGAATTTTAGAGGTCATTTGGAGAGAATATAGGAGATAGCCAACAATCTCAGTTAAAGCCCGCCTGTAGCTGTACCTATTTTAACTTGAATGACAATTATTAAAATAAAAAATAAGTTTTCCAGATCCGAAATTTTCTATTCTCTTCCTTTGGTAAAGGTAGAGGGATTGTATATAAACTACATTTGCACAATATTTTTTGCTATGTTTTCTACAATCAATGGAAACAGTGCTTTGTTGTCATTGTTTTTTACCTTAAGCCACCAACATACTCCTGCTTTTCAAATATGGTGATGTTTGAATAGCCCAATCGAGCCAAAAAGGAAGCACAACTTAAACTTGCAGGTCCTGCACCAAGGAGAGCTATCTTCACGTGATAGGCTTCAGGCATATCTTCTAGAGGAGGTAAGGAAGGGTTTCTGATCTGAGGAATATTCATAGCTTTGAACACCTGAAAAGCAATGCATTCAACAGGTTACTTACTTTACATTCCCTCCTTAAATTTTATTATGAATAACATGATGAAAGCTTCGGTTAGTACTGTCACTTATCATTGATGTATTATTGCAGATCGCTTCATAACATTACAGGGATTCCCAAGTGACATGATGTGCATTTGTGAGGGATGGTGTAGTTGCAGGGTTTGGTCCTTCTACGGTTCTTTTTGTCTTAAAAATGTCTGAAGTCAGATCTTTCACTACTGTAAATTTTACAGAGAAGACGGAACCAGACTACCAGTAAGAGAATAGTAACACAAAGTCAGACAGATGGCAGAGAATCTCTATAACACCAAAAATTTCCTTCCAAACAATGTTCAGATTATCCTTACTACTAGAAAAGTGTTTTTGTGAATAATGCAAAGGATTGCAATGCCAGTGAAGAGGCTTTGCTTCTTCAAGAGACATCTTGTGTGATCCTGCAGAAATCATAAATGGCTTGACTTTTTAGAGGTGGTAGGTAACCAATCTTAGGTGGTTTTGAGACT